>JANHFL010001701.1:26936-44721 GCA_032468155.1 Oxyrhabdium leporinum | reverse complement strand
TTAAAAAAAAAAAAAAAAAAAAAGAAATGTTGATAAACTATTTTGATTGTAGTAGTAGTAGTAGTAGTAGTAGTAGTAGTAGTAGTAGTAGTAATAATAATAGCAGCAATATACTATAATATAGTGAGGTGAAATTAAGCATGAGATACATAATACCGTAACTGAAGTGGGGAGCAGTAAGAGCCCATTTCAACCAATCCCTGATTCGTTTAATGGCAAAAGTTAGAAAAAGATAAAAAAGAAATCTAGAAATGAATTTCAAAATATCAGAAGGGGGTTGTGAATATATGTTTTGTCTACAGGTATCCCTCAACTTACAACCATTAGTTTAGTGGCCATTAAAAGTTATGATGGTAATGAAAATAGTGATTTACAGCTGTTTCTCGTACTTACAACCATTGCAGAGTCCCCGCTGTCACAGGATTGTATTTGGGCATTTGGCATCTTGGGATTTATTTATTCTCCTATACTCTCTCTCTCTCTCTCTCTCTCTCTCTCTCTCTCTTTCTCCATCCGTGGGATTCAAATAATTTAACAAGCCCAGGATCAGGTTGGCTGTCATGGGAGGCATGGCCCATCCCCGTCCTCCAGCTCCGCCGCACATGCAGGATGAGTCTCCAGCGATGGCCAACCTGACCTTGGCCAAACTGGTTGTTAAATTACCCCCCCCACACACGGGAAATAGAGTGGCCATCATGAGGAAAGGAGGAGGAGCAGTGAGAAGAAAGAGGGAGAGCGGCCTCCTCCTTCCCTTGGGCCAGCTTGTCTGTTTCCTGTTTCTCCATTGCAGCGCAGTGCTGCGGAACTTGCCCAACCCACCAGTGCCCAGATGTCCTCGCTTCCCCCAAGAATTTCTTTGCCTACCCAATTTCCAGCTCCATCTGTTTCTCGCCATCGTGTGCAGGAAAACAAGTGTGTGGGACTAAAAAAAAAAGATCAATCAATTCCAATTTCATAAGATCTTTTTTTTTCACGAGAAATTGGAATTGATTGAACTTTTTTTTTAGTCCCATAAACGTTTGTTTCTCTACACATGACAGTGAGAAACACAACGGAAAAACATGACGGAGTTGCAAATCAGGTAGGCAAAGAAATGCTTGGGGGAAGTGAAGGCATCTGGGCACCAGGCACTGAAATGGGTCCATATCTCTCCAGCAGCTGCCCAGGCCTACTGTAGGGAAGGCTGGCATCTAGTGGCACTTAAATGTGGCAGCATTCCAGCTCTGGCTGGGAAGGGGCAGCCAGTATGGGCGCTGCAGGCAGGATACCCACTCTCTTCAGCACCCTCCCCGATCCTCTGGCACTCCGGTGGCGCTTTGGCCCTGGGCTGCTTTTTGCGCAGGCCCTGCACCCACCACCTGAGACAATTTTCGCCTGAGTGACATGATCGAATGTCCGTTGCTTCTCTCTTGGACTTTTGGGGAGGGTATTTTTTTCCCACCTGGAAAGAAGTTGAACGAAAACCAGACATGTTTGCAAAACAAGATTCTAACTGGCTAACTGGTTCACAGAACTCAACAAAAAAATAGATATTGGTTCTGGTGAACTGGTGTGAACCAGCTGAATCCCACCACTCTATCTATCTATATCATCTCTCTGTCTCTCTCCCTCTCCCTCTCCCTCTCCCTCTCTCAATAACTCAAGGCAGCAAACATATCCAACACAACTTCTTCCTTCTATTTTCCCTAAAATAACAACCCTGTGAAGTGAGTGGGTGAGAGTGAGTCACTGAGAGAGTGAGTCACTGAGAGAGTGACTGACCCAAGGTCATTCAGTTGGCTTTCATAGCAGGACTTGAATCCATGGTCTCCTGACCTTCTTAGCTGGCTTCTGCCAAGTAAAGTCAACAGGAGAAGCTGGATTCACTTAATGACCATAGAAAAATGCTTATAACATTGAATACAACTCACTTAATGACTGCCTTGCTTAGGGATGGATGTTCTGATCTCAAATGTGGATGTAAGTCAAAGAGTACCTGTATGTGGGTGGGTGATACAGAGACTGTAGTGATAGTAAAAGAATATTAATAACATGACAGTGGTGTTTTGATGGAGGCCCTGAAGGAGAAAGAACCTTCTTTTGGTGCTAAAATGGCTAATTGTTTCACATGTGCACACAATAGCACACATAAAATGTCCAAAAGAGATTCACTAAATAGTGAAGGCATTTCTATCCCAGCCACCCCTCCCCGCTTCGATTTCCTTCTGCATCTTTATAGGAACTGAGTCTGCTAGCGGGATAAAGTCTTGTCTGCACTTCCACGGATGCATGTGCTATCAAGGAGGAAGGTGTTAATTGCTATACTAATTACAACATGATTGCTTTGCACTTGTTTTGCACTTGCAGGTGATTAAATTTTTAACGAAGCATATTACTTGGCACTGTTAGCACAGTTAACACATTTCTCTCTCTCTCCCCTCCCCCACTCCCCTGCCTTGGGAGAAGGCCTGCACTGCAGACCCTTTGCTGGCTGCAGTGTGCTGTTGTGTTTGGAAGAAATCTGTTTAGTCTGTCAGTAGAACTACCCTTGTTTTCTTGTTTGTGGAAAGAGCAATAGTCTATTAGAATCACACTCAGCATGATGGCACGAGCCAGATGCAAACACAGACCCCACTGAGATATTAGCTAAAAAGCTAGGCAGGCCTGATTGGTGCTACTTGCCCAGATTTTGCCATCATTTAAAATTTAAAATCACGCCAGCTCAAGCCAGTCGGGCAGCCATCATCAACAGAGGACTTTGTAGCAAGGTAGAGAGAAACAACTTTTATGTGATTTATTTTTTTGTGTATAGCCTGCACTCCCAATAGAACTACAGTACAGGAACTATGCATCTGTTCCATCAGCAGAACTGTAGAATATCGAGAAGCAGGAACATTTTAATAGTACAGGCTGGCTGCGCATACGACAGCAAAGAAAAAAAATAAAAGCAAATTTCGGCTAGTGAGTACAATCCAGTGCCCTGTGAAGTGTATTTAAAAGTCCCATCCCAACTGCTGCTCTTGTTCTGTTTATTTTTTATATTGCATGCCTGCCTTATGGCAGTTGCTATGTTGCTACTATTCCATTTATTATTGCCTGTAATTACCACTAGTTGCTGGTGATGAATTTGATCTGGAAAAAAAGAGAGCTGAGCAAAAAAAAAAAAAGATTTGCTGCACAAGCCCCATCCACCTATTTATGCAATGGCCGTTCCTTTCACTAAGTATGTTTATCTACAGATACAGATGTGAGGCCAAACTGGCTACAGCTTAAACATATTTAAATATAGATGTGACATCCTTGCCTTCTTTTCCATTTATACCCATAGACTTTTTTACTTATATTTAACTAGAGAGAGAATTCCCAAATCTATAATAACATCATCGTATCAGTGTTCCTTTTTTCTCTCTCTTTTTGTCATGGGGGCTAGACTTGTGGCAGCATAGGGAATAAACGGAGCCCAATTAAGTATGCATCTCATTGGATTTCTCCCCTTAAATATAAAACATTCGTTTCAAATTTTAAAAACGATGGTGTGATTATGTGCAGAACTTTGTATGCAAATGTGTAATGTGATATAGCGGGGTAAATCATGCATACAAAGAGTGCCTCAAACTTGGTTAAAGAGGCTCAATATTAAATAAAAAGATACTTAAAAATGAACAAATGGAAGAGGCAATGGAACATAAATACTTAAGAGATGCTATTTGAGATTGTGTGAGATGCTGCCATTTACAGGCAGGTTATACTGTTTTCTCTCATATGAACCAGCAAAACACTAAGCAAAATTTCATGTGTTCTTTTAAAGAATGTTAATAACAGCCACAGTAGAGGACATAGGACTGGATAGTGAGACACCTTGAAGGGTTCATTTTCTCCCACCCTCAAACATTTTTTAAAATTAAAATCTCTCTGGTTATAGCTGCAGGTGTCTTTCTCTTTTCTCTGTATTCCCACCCCTGTTCTGCCCCTGCATGGTACCACTTTGGAGATTTGCACCATGTGATTCCACTAATATCTCATGCGTTGCCTTTTGAATTGGTACAACCTGATAATTAACTCTTGAGTATATCATTCTGTCCAGTTCAAGGCACGTCTAACAGAGAATTGAATTAGAAGTTAATTCTGTGTTCTCCAGCAACCACTGTGAAAGAGGTTGCTACTCTTCAATTTCATAACAAGGACATGTAGCTAAAGTGGCTCTTCTGGAAGGCCACCTAGTGAGGACTCATCTGAGCAGCCATTTTAAAACAGTCTCAAAGTCCCAAACCACCTGCACTCTTAGACTGAAAAAATGAGATTCACACTGGCAGGGAATTCTGTAAAGTGGCTTTATCCCAATAGCCAAACATTTGGTTATAATATAAGCTTTGCACATTGTTACTCAACAGTAGTGCTCCCATCTTGTCATTTCCAAATACTCTCTGACAACACCCTTTGAAATTTTGTTTCACATGAGAAGGCAAATTAATTTATTCATTGACAATTCTTATTAAAGTATCTAAAAATTCCCAAATCCTAACAAAATTTCATTTTTGTTACTATCTAACAATTGCTTACATATAAGTGTAGTGTTAATATTGCCAGAAGATGAGCAGGTCTCTTTGAAGAATAAAATTTTTTTTTTACTTCCGTACTAGAGATTTGGCACAAATTCTTCAGATTATGGAGAATAATTGTCACTTCAGCCACTCATCTGAATCATTGCCTTCTCAATGATAAAGTCCCAGGGTTAGAAGGAAGTCCAAGTGCTACTATTTAAGAATCTAAAGAATTTCGGAACAATTAAAATGAAATGAACTTAAATGGACCCATTCTACTCACTTAACACAAAAGCTTTTAGCCAACAAAAGAAAA
Organism: Oxyrhabdium leporinum; assembly: GCA_032468155.1. Classification (NCBI taxonomy): domain Eukaryota; kingdom Metazoa; phylum Chordata; class Lepidosauria; order Squamata; family Cyclocoridae; genus Oxyrhabdium; species Oxyrhabdium leporinum. Next base: position 39,885 of record JANHFL010001701.1, on the reverse strand, counting down.
TAGAAACATTTCGGTTCATGTTCAATAGATATCATGAGCCAGCTTTTGCAACTGCCTTGTGTGTTTTTCTCTTTCATGGATATTTAGGTTTCTTACCTGAAGCATCCCACATTTGTAAACCACTCATTATTTTATTTTAATTGCTCTTTTGCTGTATTTCAGATTCCATCCATGTTAGATGGGATTTTATTTTTTGTTATTGCTTATAAGCTCAGTCTGACACCTTCCATGTCTAATTATATCTGCATAACAATGATATATACCATAAATAAAATTATTCCCTGTCCATTGATATTAGAAAAGATATACCTATCCACATTCAAAACTACAATTTCATAATGCTGTCATGGTTCAAGTGAGCTGGAAATATCTTTGATCTCTTGCAGGTCATTCTTCCTCAACCAGATACTCTCCAGATATATACTGTACTTATACTGCATATACGCCAATGGCTAATGGTCATACTACCTGGAGATTACTGGATTCATAATGTAATATATCTGGAATGACTAAATTGGGAAAGTATTGTTGATTATTCCTTAGATCTAGAATGGAACAATCAATAGGTTTGGGTTTGTGTTGACTCAGGCACTTTTCAGTTTGCAAGCTGTGTAATTATCATACCAATCTGATTGAAAATAAGCTACGTACATTTGATTAATGCACATGCACTTTAGCTAAAAGCTGGCTTGGTGGGATATGGGTATGTTGCTGTAGACGCTTCCCTAATTTTACATTGCTTTATTCTAACACCTCTGTGGCAAATATTTTGAAAAAGTACAAAAAACTATTTCCTTCATCCCATCTTGTCAAAGATGATTTGCATAAACTACATGGTGGGTTTTTTTTCCTTTTGGAAATTTGACAATTTTAACCCATAGCCTTTTCTAACTTTGTGCCTTCCAAATTGCAGTTTCCAGAATTTTGGAAACAGTAGTTCCATACATCTGGTGGTAGAATGGTGTCCTGGTGGTACATTAAAATTTGGCCTTCAGTGGCTAAGCAAGATGGCTATGGTTGATATTCAGCATGATGGACGTGTTTAACCATGTAATATATATTTATGTAATTACTAAAGGGAAAGATGTTCTGTTTCTTTATTATACATGAAATGATAGCAGGTTTTGACAAGTTTAATCATCCATAATTTTATTAAGAAAAGTATCTGCTACAAGGATCACTGATTGGTCTATATTCTTTTTTATTTTTTGTCTAATGGATTCAATTATTCTTGTTGCAAAAAGCATGCCATCTTTTTGATGAAAACTTCATATTCCAGGCCATTAGTCACTGTCGGGCATTGGCCCCCTTTGTGCTTTTCACTGCAGATGTCGTAACAGAGTGGAAATGAATCGGCAATTCTTGTGCTTTCCAATAAATTAATGTGCAGCAATATAATCCATATCCCAAATGGTAAAGTTAAGAACAGTTTGTAAGCCTATCACATCGACTAAACCATTCAGATGAATTTTCTGACCCTGACAGACTCCTGTTGTGTAGGAGTACAGAAATCTGTTTGATTTTTAATGCATTTAAAAAATACAGCTACAATGTCACAATGAGGCACAATTAATTCATTGTCTCCCTTCAATTCTGTGTCTTGGCTTCCTTTTCTTTCTTTTTTTCCTTCTTCTTTTTAATGGAAAGGAACCTGTTCTTTCCTCTGAATTGGCCACGCACTAGTTCACTCAATTCATACCTCATTTCCTCAGCTGTTTCTCCTATTGCTTCCTCCCTGGTGTTCCAACTGGGCCGTAGCTACACTCAGCTGTCAGCCGTTCAGGGAGACTTTTCTGCTGCCGATGGGGTCAGCCACCTGTGAGTCTCCCACACTCCGCATGTGGTTGCTGCTGGAACAAGACATCTAGAGCTTGGCAAAACCCGATCTAAATTAGTTTGGCTGGATTGCAGAACTCTAGGCATCATCTGCCAAAGAGGCCATTCATTTTTAAAGAGGCATATATATATATTTAAAAAAAAGTGCCACATGACCCCAGAGCAGATGCTGTATGACAGAGGAAAACAGATCTAAATACTTGCAGTTTGGAAGAGAAAGTTGCTGATCTAGATATAGTTACGTATGTGATGCTTGATGGCTAGAAGGAAAATATCACAAGCTGTAGATCTGTTTGGGTTTTTTTTTGAGGTGGAAAAAATTTGATACATGAAGAACTGGATTACTGTTCTACTGAAGTTAGTAGTGCCAAGCCATTTTACAGACATTAATTATCATTACTTAGGTATAGTGCCATTTCCAAGAAAATGTGTTTTGGCTATCTTTTAATTAATATAAGTATGAAAGCTTAATAAAATCCACAAAAGGAGATATAAGACATCACCAAGTCAACCTACTGAAATAAAGGAAGCATTAAAAAAACCGATAAAAATGATAATGTATGCCAGTAATAAATATAGATGCGTACATAACTGCAGTTCATTTGACTTGACATCATTCCTATTAGCAAGAAAAAGGAAGAAATGGCCTCTCTGGTTGTGACTATCTTTACACAAACATCTTGTGATAGTCACCTTGGCCCTCTGGAATGCATTACTTCCTCAAGTCGGGAGGGCCCCTTTCCTATTATATAATCGGAAAGAAATCAAAATAATCCCTTTTCCCCAAGCCTTTAAAACATTGAGTGTGGCTGCTATGCTTTTTTATAGCTTTATTTGTTTGTTTGTTATATAGAGCGGTCCATCTCACATACATGATTCTGGGTAGTTTACAATATTAGCATGAATAAAAATAGACTGGTTTTGTATTTGTGTGTGTGTGTGTGTATGTGTGATTTTGTGGCGTTAATTCCATGCTGGTAAGCTCCTCAGACCCTGTAAGTATAAATATATATATATTTGAAGTAAATTTAAATATATAAATATAAATTTGTAAAATAAATAAAATAATTGAATTAAATAAGAGTTAATCTATCTTCAGAATAATTAAGCAATATATCAATTTGTAGAGAACTGTTTTCCTCCTAAAATCATCCTGCTATGAATTCTACCCTTGATAAAATAAAGTGGCCTCACTTTTCCTAAGTGGTTTCTTGGAGCTCTCTCAAAGGTTGGGATGCAGAGATAGCCCCTGACTTCTCAAATGTTTCCCACTCTTATTCTAAAATATTCTTATTTCATCCTACAAATTTGGTATACTATGCCGTCTATCTTTTCATCCATGTAATTAAAGACAATATTGAAGAATACTGGGTTCAGAAGACAACTACGGATTTAAAACACTATTTTTAATCCCACTTATTAAACAGTGTGAATTGAAAATAATAATAATAATAACAATAATTGGGTACATGCCCTTCACTGAGGTTTCAAAACTAAAGTACCAAGATGGACTAAGGAAGGATTGTAGGAGGAAAAAGTAGAGAAAGCCACCATTTTATATTTATTAAATGTGTTCTTAAATTAGATAACATTGAAGAAATATGTATGGAAAATAAAACTTCTAGGGCTTTATTAGCAAAACTGAAAAAAAATAGTTTTAATTTCTGAGATTTAAAAAAAATATAATTGATCCATCAATTAAATCTGTGTGGAATGAACAATTGGGAGAACATCAATCTTTGTGGCTCTGTTGACATGTTCCCATTAGGAATTGCTAGACTCAGTATATAATAAATTCCCAAGTTTACAAACAGCAGGATATGTTTGAGCCGTTTGGGATCATAGATATGGAAAAATTCTAAAATAGGGGGCAAAACATTCTAATGGAAGTTGTAGGGTATACAGACTTTATATCAATTACTTTGTAACAATTATTTAAAAGATTTTCTCAACTTCAACTAAAACTTTGTCTCCCTAATTCATAACAGTGGTGATATTATCAACCCGAGCAAGTTTTCATATCTCAATGTGGACCCTGACGCTTTGTTGATATCTGAGAAAGTCAAGGTGCTAATATATTTGGAGGAGATAATGATTGATATTAAACCCACATCCTTTTTATATAAAAAACTAAAGAACATTTTTAAAGTCAATATTAAGATTATTTATGATTCATGGATTAAATAATTGAAGCACTCAGTAATGCAATACCAACAAGTTTAAAGTGGATTTAAAATTAAAATGGATTTAAAATTAAAATTGATTCATCAAAAGATCTTATTTTGAGTTTACTGGGCACAATGTATTCAAAACAAGACATCAGATTTTCTCTGCTGCTAATGTAAAAAAAAAGAAGTGGGGAGAGTCAATGATCAATGTGACTTGGTCTGATGAATCATTGACATAATGAAACTATTTTAACATACATGAATAGATTTAATGGGAAATTATTTAGTGTTAGATATATTGATTTTATGTTAAATTATAACTTCACTTGTTGGAATTTGCTTATTTTTGAAGAGTTTTGGTTGCACTGAGTCTGTGTGTTGCTGAGAGAATTATTGTGAGAAATTAAGAAAAGTGGTATTTTTAATATTAAGGGTTGGATTCCAGAATATGTGTCTTACCTGTTTTTAAAGGGCAATTTTATCCAAAATGGCTATGTTTTTCTATGGCATAGATTTTACGATTCTGAAATGTTAGAGAATCATTAATTATTTTTTCTCTCCAATGTAGATTCAAAAATCTGTTTCAGATTGATTAACACGTGACATATATAGTTTCCTCCTTTTCTGGTTTTATTTTACTTTTGCATTTTTATGTATTTCTTTCCTATTGTTTTTCTAATTTTCTAATATAAAATATTTGAAATAAGATAAAAAGATAAACTTGTATGGTCTATTTAAATTTTAAAAAAGATACAGTATAAAATTAAAGTTTTAAATTCACATCTATTGTATTTTCTATTGATAATGATTTAGTTTGGGTTGATGTAAGTAATTACTAGGTTTCATTGGTTTTATATCTGCAAATACCTTAAGGAGTTTTTTTTTGGGGGGGGCGAGAGGGGAGAAACTGATTGCCTTATTTCAGTGCCGATTCCTTTGAATATGCGTGTTAAATTCACAGTTGGATTTGTTCCTCTGTAATATATATTTGATCTTTGGGATTATTTGCAACAATATGTGGAGTTACAGTAGAGTAGGAGTGTCAAATTCATGTCGTCACGGCATTATCGTGACTTTTTCCCCTTCGCTAAACCGGGCATGGGCGTGACCAGCATGTGACGCATCCAGCCCATGGGCTGTGAGTTTAACACTCCTGCAGTAGAGAATGAGTTGAGAAAGGAGAGTAGTGGAGAGTAATTAAATAAAAAAGACTTACTCCAATATGTGATTAATTGTTTGATTAGGTGCTATCAGGTTGGTGTCAATTCTTAGTGACCGTATAGATTGATTTTCTTCATGGCAATATGTTGCTAACCTGGTGGTTTGGGTTTTCCAATATTACACTCATCTCTACTGTAATAGTCTGTTCACCTTGCTGCTGCTCTTCTTGTTCTTCTCTTTTATTTCACCTTTCCCAGCCTTATCTCATATAAAATAAGATTATTCACATGTAATTCTCAATCAGACTAGTTAGATATCATTTTCAAATAAATATTATTTGGATTCTAAGATTTTGAAGGAACTGCTTTAAATAACTTCTATGTGGAGCTGCACCTGACAACTAGTATTATTTTTTTTAAGTTGCCTTATTTTCATTTGGCCAGATAATTCTATTAAAAACTCAAATTAATACATAGAGTTCTCTTGATAGTTTTGTCTCTGTGTGAGAGAGATCTTTCTGAGCTAACCAACCTCATGTTTACGCATGATTTGTCCTTATGTTTCTTCCTATAAAAAGCCCTGATAGAATATGCCACTTGTCACAGTCTAATAGCTCTCCTTCTTTAAATAATGTCAATGCTAGGTTAAATTTAAAATGTTTAAAATGCATACATGCCAACCTGCTTCCACTCCCCTGTTTTGCGTACTGTAGTGACTTGTGATATATGAATGCTTATCAAAATTATGATTACTAAGCATAACACTGTCTTATTTTAGTTACATTTCTACTATAATAGCTGGAGGCCTAAAGTCGTAAGTGGGCATTATATAAGTAGGGGGAGGACACACTTGCCTTTTGAAACTGGGGAAAAGTCCTGAGATTAGAAGCAATTAATACTTCTGGAGCTTTCAGGAGCTCACTCCGGCAATCTACGGCCAACCAAAACCCTCTTTCTGGAATATGATTGGGGTCTGTTTCTCTAAGGAATACCCAAGAATGCCAAGCAACATAATAATTGGAATTTCTTGGGCAGATGCTGGAGTGCATGTATGTATGATCATTATAGCTCTTCATTATTCAGTAAGTACCTCTCGATCACTCTCCTTTCCCAACTCATTCTCTAGGATGACTGCTTTTGACATGGCAATTAATCATGCTGGCTGGGAACGATAGGAGTTTTAGTCAAACACATCCGAGGGCAGTAGCCAGGGAAAGGCTGTCTTTAAGACATCAGCTATTACAGAAGGAAGAACACGTTAGGTATTATTTTTTGGCAATGAATGTAGACTTAGGATTCTTCTTGATTACACACACACACACACAGAGAGAGAGAGAGAGAGAGAGAGAGAGAGAGATCCATCACTATTTTTTTTTCCTTTGGGGATAAGCAATGTTAGGCAAAGTGTAGAAAAGAAATAAGAAATCAGACTTCCCAACTGACATTACATCCGTTTAAGTGAGCTTGTAGTGATATTAATACATTTGATATGTTAAAGAAAACCTAACTTTTTTTTAAAAAAATAGAATACTTATTGTCAAAGAATACAGAAAATGATTCATTTGTTACTCTTTGTATTGGTTGCTTGCTGTTAGATAATGCTTTTTGGAAAAGAAAGAATGGCAAGATGTGAGTTTCTATATGCATGGAAAGAAAGACAGAGAGAATAGGTGGTTGAGCAAAATGATCTGAAGCTTTCCTGAAATCTAAAGATAACCAGCAAACAGAAGCATTCACTCTGCACCTGATCAATATGACTCCAATATCCGGTCCAGTGCTGCAGGTGCAGAATGAAAGCCGTCAGCACATTTTGAATCAAGTGAAAGAAGTTGCACAGCTGCCTCCAAAGTTCTATTTCTACCAATACCTATTTGCTTCCTCCATTGCAATGAGAAGCTTGTATGTGCACATAATTATCTAAAATATGTTTACATCAATTCTTTTAACAATAGTTTTATTACTAATTCAATTACAATAAAAACTAATACAAAAAAAAACCCTTAAAAGAATAAAAAGAAAAAAATAGGTGCAGGAAGGTTAAAAAAAAGAAAAAAGGAAATAGAAACAAAACAAAACAAAATTAAGATATAGTACAGAAAGGAAAAAAGAAATGTATAAAGAAATGATTTCCCCCTTTCTAAACAATGTTAGTAGCTTGTCACCTCTTAAAATATAAAAAAATCTTTTCTTAACCCATCTCTTATGTATACATAAATCCTTAAAGCATTGTCATTTGAAGGTTACCAGAGGGTTACCAGAGACAACACATCTGTTTTAATCTTGATCAAATAAACTAACTATATATTCCTTTGTTTTACTTCTAATCATCGTGATCATTAGTCCCTTCATATGTCATAGAACTTATTTCTTTTCATTTTTCTTTCTCTCTTCTCAAAAAATTCTACAAAGCATTAATAAGCTTCTTTTGTAAATCCATTATAGGAAAATTATCTAGTTCACTCTATTGGTTTATTATTTGTATATCCATTTTATATCCATCAGCCAGTGTCTTTTGTATATCCATGATAGCATCTTTCTTTATATCATTCTTGTAGCCTGTCATTTTAAAATTCACTTTCAGATCATTCTCAGTCTTGCCTGATAAATCTTGTTCCTCTTCTATAACATCTTTTAAACACAGTCTATCTACACAGGCAGACACTCTTAAAATTAACTGTTAAGTCCAAAAACATCCTTTAATATACTGAATGTTAAAATAATTTTGCTCCACTTTCAATAAGACAAATTTAAGTCTTTTCCTTTCATTTTTTCTAGTTCTGTCTAGGGTCCATTTTTAAAAGCCTTATTATTTTAAAAGAATTAAAAACAAAAGCATTTTCCCACCAGAAGGATTAATTCCAAAATCCTATTTCAATTTTTTCTGGACCCTTAATTGATTTATAACTCTCTAAATATCAAGTTTTAATTAACTTCTTAAGCTTGCATTAAATTTTTTTTCACAAAGAATTGAAGGAAACTCACCCAGTGCTGTCAAATCTGTTGATCCAAAGTTCTTATTAGCTGAAAAACAGTTAACAAACAATTTCTGAAAGTGATTAGAAAAGGAAGTATGCAAACCACGTGTCCTTTCCAAGGCATGACCATGGTTTGAACAAGATGGCTATTCCCTCATTGTCCAGTGCTCTAAACCCATTGGAGACTATTATTTTGCAGTTGGATCTTGAGGAGAAACTGTGTAGAGCACTTGTGGATGATCTCAAATCCTCTCCTTGTCCAGAGAGGAATTATCAAATTGCTGGTCTAATTGCTGGCTCTTCATTCTACTTTAGTCAGAGCTGCTTTTTGTGGAGTTGTCTTCAGTCGATAATTTCTTCACTGGAAGTCAGATGTTTATACATAAAGCCTAAAAACTGTACCGTGATACATTATTTGTTCTTCAGTCCTAATTAATACAATAATGCTGAATTCTTGATTGGTTACATATTAAAATATTTAAATTTAGGTCTTTGAGTCTTAAGTGGACTTTAGTAGGAAGACAATTTTTCAAACATGTCTTGTGGTCCATCAGAGAACTAATAATCTTGTTGTAGTTACTTGTCAGGAGGTGTTGTTAGGAGCACCCTGAAAGAAGCATTATATACAGTATACACTGAGTAGCTAGGTATAATTGGTATGGTTCATCAATCCTGTGCAGTATGCTTTGAGGATAAAGTATAACTTTTTTTTCTTCCTTGTGTTTCTGTGTAAGTGCAGGGTCTGCTTTTTTTTGGATCAACTGGTTGCTGACCCATTGGTTGAAATAGGAATTGGCCAATGGAATGTCTCCAGAGCCTAACATTGTGGGCTGAGAGAAAGTGACTGACCCAAAGTCACCTAGCCAGCTTTCATACCTAAGACATAAGTAGAGTATCTTTGTTTCTAGTCTGATGCCTTAATCACTAGACCAAACTGGTTCTCTTGAAGATTAAGTATAATTAAACATCCTAATATTTAGCGATTGCACCAATATAAAAGAAAGCACTCAACACAAAGACTTATCTTCTCTATTGTAAAATGTATAAATATTCCAGTGAAGACAGCACTATTACTTTTGCCTTAAGGTCAGCCATGTCACTGCAGGTAGTCCTTGACTTACAACAATTAGTTTAGCAGCTAAAATTATGATGGCACTGAAAAAAGTGACTTATGACTGGTCCTCTCATTTACAACTGTCACAGCATCCCTGTGAATACCATTTGTGACCTTCCCAACTGCTTCCAACAAGCAAAGTCAATGGAGAAGCTGGCAGAGAAAGTCACAAATTGTGGTCATTTGATGTCTTGACCACACCAATTAACAATGTATATTCCAGTCCCTACTGTGATTGCAAGTAGAGTCCTGCCTATATAGAAGAAAAATAGCATAGAGCGGAATTGCCTTATTTTACGTTTGGCAAACTGATGTCCTTAAGACATATTAGAATTTTACAAAATGCTATAGAAAATGTTCTGTGAATCCCTGATGACATTTGTCTTAAAAAAATATTGCTTTTCAGATTTTAAAGGGGATACATTTAAGCTGAAACTCTGTTGTTGCATTATCCGGATTATTTATTCATGTAATTTGTTAAGGCTACCCAACTCCAAGAAGATCTGGGCAACCCTAATTCTCTAGAACACCTGATTGCCTATTGTTTCTGTAATAGCTTTCTAATAATTATTTAGCAATAAGATTTTGTATAATCATAAAAGTGACCAAAATGTTTATAATTTGAATCAAATGCCTACAGGTTAGGAGGTCTTCATATCATTCCCTTTTCCCATGTGAGTTTCTTTTGACAGGAGGTGATTGAAGCATACCTTTTCTCCATAGTTCTATCAACAGGTATGCCTCCTGTCAAAAAATATTGCTCCAAGCCTTTTGGTTCCTTCTCAAGACAATGACCAATTCCCTCTCTGGGGTCTTTTTCTTTTTCTTAGAAAACTCATACCCTGAATCAAGATGCGTTAGAAAATACTGTATGTAAGAAATAAATCTGCAATAAGTGATCAAACAAACTTGTAAGTATTTCTACTCAAGTTCTAAATACATCTAAAGCTAAAGCTATTGCTAAAAACAAAGATGCCAGAGAGATCCAATCTGTCTTAGAATATCACTAGTTGAAAGCAGAAATCCACCAAACCCGCTTCCATGTCAGTTCAGTATGTGCATAACAAATTTTCTAAATCTTGGTTTGATAAGGAGAGCAGTCATGCCAAGGCCCCAGAGACTGCCACACACCAAATTGCCAGAGGCAACAATAATGTAGATAATCAGGAAGAGTTTATTCCTTAAAAATGGAATATAAAGACTTCCTGAGAAGAAGAAAACAGGCCAGCTAACTGGTCAGATCAGTTTGATCTAGTCAGTTTAACCTCACAACAATACCATATTCTGGCTCACACCCTTCCTTGGGGCAACTGTAAGATGTGTGAACGCCAATTCTCATGGTGGCTAGGAATTCTGGGAGTAGAAGTCCACACATCTTAAAGTTGCCACATTTGAAAAGCACTGGTCTAGGGGATGATGTAAATATACACAAATATACACAAATATTTACTAGCTAAGGTAAATCGCGGGTAAAACAAACTATTCTTGTTGCCTTTTCAATAGAGACCACCAAGAGACTTTCTATCCTTCAAACTCCTAAGGACATGAAATTAGGCAAGAGTGAGAAAGCCACCTGAGGCAGGAGATGTATATGTTTCAAAAATACAGCAAAATTACTCATACTATTGGCTGCTGTTAAGCTTTTATTTCTGGAGTAAAGGAGAAGCGTTTCTGTGATTTCATAAGCCAAAAAAGAAAAACAATCAGTCCTGGATAACGTGAAGAGGGTGAGCTTCATTTACTGCTGCATTTTCTTAGGACTGACCCTGCCTACAAAGAGACTTGTCATCAGTCTTGCATGCTTTCCTGGAAGCAGATTCTAAAACAAGTTTCTAACGCTTTTGGTTGAATTTCTTCAGAGTGGAAAGATAAGCTGTCTGTGGTTTAAGCTCTGCAGCTCCACAATGTGGACTATATCAAGCCTTAACCAATACAAACCACTCCTCCCACCTTCCTCTTATGCTGTAAGCCTGCAGCTGGGCTGTTGTAGGGCCCTCCCAGCTGTGAGCTTACTGTATAGCACCTCAGGCCAATGTGTCACCCTCCAATGGAAACTGTCCACAATGACTGCATGTATAAAGAAAAGGAAGAGACAAGCTATAATTTAGGGACAAGTGAAAAGGCATTTCTCTTTATAATTATGGCAAATAATTCAGGTAAAATTTGTGTTTACCTAACACCTGTAATATTAGCCACACTTGCATTTGAACAAGAGAATTGTCTAATTCAAGTTAACAGTGATTACCGTTTGAATGAGTCAGTGTTTGTGGTTGAAAAGGCTCCAGTATTACTTCTGGTGCAACCTTCCTCTGCTAAGTGAAAAGGAGCCGTTTCGTGGAGGGGTTTTGCTCATCTCCTGTGCTATAGCAATAGACTGGAAAAGTTTTCATAGAGGAAGCAGCTTCTGAAAGACAAGTGTCTGCTTTGGGTGGGAAGATGAGTCACATCTCCAAGGAAGCAAAAGGCAATACAATTAGTCAGTGAGTCTCCTTTTTACTCCTCATCACAATTGTGGATAACTTTTTGAAATATTTATCATGCTTGGACTAAAGTGGTTTGTTTTTTTTAAAGTCATGTTTTCAGTTCACAAATTTCCACAAAAATAAAACACCAAAATTTAGCCCTGCAGTAAAAAAAGAAAGAAAATGTATTGTGGTACTCTTAAGAAATTGTTTTCTCACATTTGCCATTGCAGTCTCTTGAAATGGGAAATGCATGGAGCAGAAAGTAATGGGAATGTTCTTTTCCTAATTGGAGATGATTTGAATGAATTTATGGGTACCCTCTGTCCATTGGTGGGTTTCAAACAGTTTCACAACCGGTTTGATGATCGTGTGCGTGCGTGCCTAGCAAGCACTTTGCGCGCATGCACAGTTTCAAAACAACCAGCTTACCTTCTACATAGTCGGAGCGAAGTTATGTATTTTTGAGTGGCAGGAGAAGAGATGGGGGCTTAGATAGAGAGTTCCACAGGATCCCAAGATGCTGCCCACCTGGCTCTCCTGTAGGGATACATTTTGTGGGTTTTGTCCTCTTCAGCTCCCTGTTAGGTTCAGCACATTTTCAAACTTGATTTTTCTTTTGCCAGCTTCTCCCTACATACCAAATGTGGTCCCTTAGTGTTCAGTTGTCAGAGTTATTGTGCTGATAGTCAGACAGAGTCCTGACATATAATTTCTTTCCAACATACCACTCAGTTGGAAAGTATAAAAAGTCAGGTGAACTTCGGCACATCCTAGGGAACCAAAAGAAAATGGTAAGCTTGCCTTTTAATCATTTTTTTACTGAGTATATTTATTGCATCAGCCATTTCAGGAAAAGGCAGGTGCAACTTTGGCAGCCATTTTGTAAGATTACCTAAACATGCCAGTATCAGTGGGAGAATGCACCGATATCTAGAATGACTTCATAATTCAAAAATAAACCTGATACAAAATTTAATTCAAATTGGAAACCATTCTCAAATCAAGATTCAAGACACGTCCAAATATATATTTGTTTTTTGAGGTTTTTGCGGGTATTTGTATGTATATCTTTGGTTTTTCGGGTTTTTTCCTGCGTAAAATTGGAGTTTTTTTCGCTACGTTTCGACGAGTTCACATTCGCCATCTTCAGGCTGTATGTTCGGGTTCGCTCTCTTGCGATCAATGTGAGCTAGCAGCTGTTTTCTTCCTTTTAACTGTCGGTAGAGGCATG
>JANHFL010001701.1:0-14694 GCA_032468155.1 Oxyrhabdium leporinum | reverse complement strand
CCCCACCAACCCCGACGAACCATCGCCGCCAGCGACAGGGCTCCGCCGGCCCTCCCGGCCTCCCCCCCGCCACAAAAAAGCAAAGAAAATCCCTAGTCATTTTATAAAACATGCCTGAACTTTTTTGCATTATTACTGTTCTTTTGGCATCCTTCCTGTACATCAAAATATCTCTGTTCCAGCAAGGACCACAAAGCAATGGTGGTTGCAGTCATGGTGTTTCAGGGGAAAAGCTTACCTATCATCTGGCTCCATGAGAGAACTTGAAACCTGTTATTTATGTCTCAATAAAACATGAATAATATATACATGTCAACACATATTTTTTTTGAATCAGGCAGGGAACAGTCCTTGCACATGGTTTCATATAAGGAACGCCATTTAAGCATTCAAAATGGAGGCCACCTCTAATGGATTTTTACAGCTGTCTGTGGGAAGCATAAAAGATTAAAAATATATATCATGATTACAGAAAACATATGCCCAGCTCTTACCAGAAGAGCTTCCCTGGCAGAACTAGGGAATATCTTCTACCACTTAATTTCTGTACTTTTTAGGTTTAGTTCCATTATAATACCACAGTTCTTCTTCAAAGAACCTTTCAGAAGCAGTAGAAAATAAACTATTAAACGCTATCCAGAGGGAACTTGTACCAATCAATGTGATTTAAAGGAAGTTTAGAATAAAGTAAATGCTCTCATATATTCCAGTGATCAAGAAATAATACGCAGCTCTCAAAACTCATAGAAGGCAGTAATTCAATCAAAATGGTTGTGTTCGCTTCATAAACCTCTCAAAGCATGATATGATTAGGAATGGCAGCAAAACTGGGTAGTGTTATCTATATAAGATGCTCCCTTCCCCAATGCAGTAATGTTATGTAACAAATAGAAATACAGATAATTTCTGTATGGCCCAAGGTCTGTGTGAAGCCACTTACAAGTAATAGAATTTTTACACATAAAATACATCTAATGCAGTTCTGTGAAGACTATCTGAATGCAGTCAGCCAGTACTGATATTATTCTTTTATCTGTTTTTTTAAAAAAGTAATTAAATGATTGTTCCAATATTTAACTTATTATGCTTATTAATATAGTTCATCTCATAAAGTCACTGAAAAATCAGTCAACTAAAGTTTCAGTTGATTTATCAGTGCAGGCTACTTTTAAAAGTTGTGAGAAAAAAATGTTTGAGTGCTAATTACAACATGGCTGATTGCTTTACAGAGGTTGCCTTCACTTATTTGCAATAAGGAATGAAAAGTAAACTTTTAAAAATTGCCTTTTAAGGAAAAGTGGTAACTTTTAAAATATCAGAATATAACCCACATCTTTCGGTATCTCAAGATACAACTGAACATTTCAGTAATGGGCATATATATTTAAGGTAAATGTTGTGACTTGATAATGAAAAGATACATGTTCAAGGAATTTGCAGGAATGTGGGAGGGGGGGGAGGCAAAAAAATGAGAAGCTTGCAGAAAATCTTTTCTAAGAACTGGCTTTGGCTTATTTCATATTTCTACAGGTTCATAGAGTTATCGTTCATAGGAGAGAAAAAAAGACATGAACCAGGTATGTCTGCAATAGAATGGTGAGGAAGAGGAGCAGACTGATGGGTTTAACTGTGGATCAAGACCTTTCTATATGTATTCAGTTCTGCCACCCATGGGGAAAAGGCAATGCTTCGCCAATCATTTTTGTCCCCTGGGATTCCTGTGATGGAGGACTTCGGAAAGATCCTCTTAATTATTCTAAAAATAGGCTGTTTCAAGGAACCTTTCTGCAATGTTCTCTGAAGTACTGAAGCCCAGGTTCTTCTTCAAGTAATAATGGGAAAATAGTTTAGATTGATTTTATTGGGAGTTCTGTATAATTTTTGCCATCCCTTTAGTTTTTTTCTCTTTTTCCGCTTTCCCAGACAGATTCCTTTTTATAAATAGAAATTTGCCTTTATTGTTTTTAAAGAAGAATCTCCTCTTTAAAACCATCGTCATATGCAAGATTATGCAGCTACCCACTGGGCTTTCAGGATAAAGACACTGTTCATTTCTGCATTTCCGGTTTGGAGTAGGAAGTTTCAAAGCATCTTCCTTTTCATTTTATTTTTTTGTCAATATTATTTAACCCTTTACAATTAATATAACACATCCCAAGAT
This sequence comes from Oxyrhabdium leporinum, assembly GCA_032468155.1. NCBI lineage: Eukaryota > Metazoa > Chordata > Lepidosauria > Squamata > Cyclocoridae > Oxyrhabdium > Oxyrhabdium leporinum. The sequence continues at coordinate 12,533 of JANHFL010001701.1, read as the reverse complement.
GGAACATAGTAAAAAATCCAAAGCAGATTTTTTAGAATTAATGTTGTAAGATTCATACCTGCTAGGGCTCCCCAAAGCAGTTATTATTGACCTGAATAAGTTGATGGGACTATCCAAGGGATTGATAAATGACTGGGGGTCAAATGGGGGTCAGTAAATGTATGAGAATCAAGAAGTGGTCAATAAATGATGGAAGCTCAAATGGGGATCATTAATTGTTTGGACTCCATACCCTTCAAGTTGAGGTGACCTGTGGTAAGACAGTGTTACGCAGGGTTGGATGTCTCTATTATTGTTGTTGTTCTTACTCAAAGAACTAAAAGTTAAAATAGCATTTATGAAATTTGTTTAATGTAATACATGTTTGGGGTTTGTGTCAATCTGAAACTTCATGAAGAGTTTGGGGATCCCTGGTATATGCTATATCTGATAGTAGGATTGCAAATGTTTCCCGCATTAAATACAGAGTCTATGTCATACTAGAAAGTAGATCCATGCTTTGCAGGAATCAAAATAGGAAATCATCACAACACAACTATTAAAGCCAGGCTACACATACTAGGGATTGATTGTACCTAGCAAGACAACTGAAGCAGGCCAGAAAAACTTTATTCCACCCTGATTACTTAATCCCCCCCAGTGACAGAAATGAATCTGAAGTCAGCTCTTGCTGTCCTTGCTTCTTCAAGAATATTCTTACTGAGTTGGATGTTTATCTAATTTGAACTACCAGCCACAGAACTTGTCAAAATTTAGTTTGAGTTTATTGGCCCTCTCTCAGCCCATTATGCCATCCCATTTTTATCAGGCTCCTCTGTGTAATGAAAAGATGCCCATTATTCAATGAAAAGTTTAATTGGCCACTGCCACCAAGCTAAGAGAATTTAAAGCAGATGAGGATCCCGTTGACAGTTTTGTAGGCTAAAAAAGAGAAAAAGGAAAGGAGATAACTAGCATATTGTACAAAAAGGAAAAAAAAATCTCATTACCCCTTGTGACAGGCTCAACACTCATTCTATAATTAAACACAGAGGAGTTTTGTTGATGTACACATTTAAAGAGAAACAACCTACCATAAACAATTGCTGCCTATTCATACAATATTAGTGTTAAATAAAGTTTTAATTGTTCTTGACCTTCTGCATAAATGAGAAGCATAATAAAATGCTTCCTTGTTCCCAACATATAAGATACCAATCTACCAGAACTAAGAAGAGATATGACAATATCAACATAGGTTGATAGCTTTTGTATTAATCAAGTTTCGGGTGCAGCAGAAGGATTTTAAATCATTTTTATTCCCAAAGCATTTGGAAAAAATATATCCTTTCTTCCCAAATAAACCTTTTTGTCATGCTGCTAATACTGTTATAATACCCAAATTCCCACATTCACAAGCAATTTTCTTCTCAGACCATAGCCAGTTCATTACTTTATCAGGTATCGTGGATACTTTCATTCTGCTCTAAGTTTTAGTTTCATTTTTAGAGCAATCATACTCTATTGACTTTCTTTTCTTAGAATAGTTGCAATTCAAGCGACTTGCCCAATCCTTTGTCTTTAAAATCAAGTTTCTTGTTCATAGCTACAGTATCCATTTTTTGTATTAATTTCCTGTTTTCTTGGTATGTCCTTTTCTATCTTCATATGAGGGTCAATGAATCATCCCAGTTGTCTGTTTGTATTCCCATCTCACCTGCCATGTATTAACTCTCTCCACTAATCTTTGGATTGCATGCTCATTTTTTTTCATCTTGCAACTTGAATGTTGAGTAAAATCTATCACAACAGGGAGATAGGTCTTTAGCTTAGGCCTGTCTGAATGCATTCTAGGCTTATTTTTTGGAAAGAGTAAGAACAGAAACCATGTGGAACTACATTGTCTTCCCAGATGATACAGAAGTATTTTAAATGATTAAAGAAGCAGATTAGAAATGTTATAAATAAATAAAATTAAAAAGAAACCAATAACTTTGAGATACTGGGAACATACAAGGAAAATGTCTTATCATAGATTTGATTGTTCTAGACCAAGATAGGAGATTTTCCAAAATATTTCTTTTTTTAAAGACATATATATTGCTTAAAGCTTCCAGCAGCGCAAATTTCATTTTGCTTATTCAGCCTGGAAGAATGTAAGGATCTGTCTCAAGTGCACTTACTGCACTCTTTAAAAGCAACATTGAATTCTATGACTGTGTCCTTGTGTTAGAGATGTTAAGAAAAAAAGGAACATCAGATGAGAAAATATTTAGTGAAATCCATCTCTCTTTAGAAACATCACATGGCTTCTGCTGATGTTTTTATTTTTGCTCACATGCTAAAAGCCCACAAATCAAAACAGTAAAGAAATTAAAATAGTTATCACTCAGGATAACAAATGCTTATAGTTAAAAGAAAGGAAAATATAAATCATTGATCAGCTCATTAGATATTTTGCCTCAGCTTAGTTTGGGGTTATGCTTGTTATTTTTCCATAGTCCTTTTATAGCATATTCTAGCGTCATTCAACCATTATTCTGACAAGATATGAAATTAACAAATTTCATAACAATTATTAATGATTGGTGGAAGAATCACTGTAAGTTACTAAAAAACTAGACATGACATTTGAATCACAATCTAATAGAAAACTAAATATTTTACTGAAACACTGTATATCACCAGGATGGCTATTGAGTCAATGTACACTGAAACCATTTATTTTAGGCATTCCACTTATTAGGAATTTCTGTCAATACATTCAGACTCAGCCAGATACCCACTGTCAGAAGATTGATTTGAAGAAGCAATCTGTACATTTATAACTTTCTGAAGGAGAAGATCTATCTGTTAGGGAGTATCATCTAATGGGATCTAGGAAGAGAGCCTTTTACAGTGTTGTGGCACCTGCCCTCTGGAACATCTCCCAGAAAGCAGACCCATTCCAACCCATCTAGCTTTTCATAAGGCTTTGAAAAACCTGTTTTTGGCATTAAAATCAACATTGGTTCTCAAACCCGTGTGTAACTGAGCCTGTGTCATGTTTGGGTTATTTGTTGTTGCTCATTGTTTTTTCTCAGCTTCTATATGAGAGAATATGTAATTCATAATTTTATTATACAGTTTCAATGTTTATGGCCTACTAGTGTCATGTATTTGAGATGGGCAGCCATATAAATTGAATGAATGAATTTTCCTTAACTTAGAGAGATCAACTATAAGTGACAATTGAGTTTTATTTCATTTCATTTTTATTTTCGAAGAATGATCTTCAGTCTACTGGGAACTTTCAATCATTGAAGGAAATGCAAGTTATACATTGGCTTGGTAGTTTTCTTTGCAACATGCTAGCTTCCCATTCATACTTTAAATTAAAACAAATATACAAAATCATATTGGATCAAGGAAGATGTCATTGTCATCCTAGATGTTATGTTTGGAACTTAGGCCCTAAACTTTTCCCCCTTGTAATTGCTTCTACCTTATTAGATATAGGCAATGTAAATTATGAATTCTTTTTTTAAAGTAATGATGTTGAGAAAGACAGCTTAATTGATAGCATGTATCCCAGTGGCCCTGTTCAAATTGCCTTTGTTTTATTTTTGGAAATATATAGTCAGATATATTTAATTACAGGTACTCCTTGATTTGTGAGGGCAGTTGGGGCCAAAATCTCCACTGCTAAGTGATGCAGTTCTAAAAAGTGATGTCCCTGTTGCCATTATTAAGCAAAAATCATGAATTGCTCAGTGGCTTGCAGTTTGATATGAAAATGTAAAGAAATGAATGGAACAAAGAACTTGAAGTTCCTGCGTTGCCCAGACAATGGGAGAATGTTTTAACTTGTATAGCAAGACTGTTAATTGACCTCAAATTATGACTTATACAATAAATAATATTTAGAATTTATTGGACTTCATTATGTTTACATAGAAAAGGACAATCAAAACCAGAATTTTGCTTCAGATGTAATAAGGATAATGCTTCTTTAAAACACATGTGTTTACAATGTCTTATATTTACCAAGTTTTAGGAGAAAGATCCTATTTGATCAAATTGTTTGTGACAAAAAATAAAATTATGTGATGAAAGCTTATATTTTCAGACAATAACATTCATTTGATCTACATACCTAATACTTGCAATTTGGTAACTGGACCACATCTGCTTAGTTTGGCCAAAGGACTGATATTGCTACATTAGAAAGATAAATGTATGGCCTCTTTCACTCAATGGATTGAGGACTGGATTTAGTTGTGAGTTATGAGCAGATTGCCTATAGTTGTAGACTTTGTATGCACAATGATAATGAAATATGGGACTCATTTATACAAAATACAGTAGGTTAAAATATGATAGTATATAACTGTGTTATATATATTATTATTCATATATATATAGTAATTGCATTAGGTAACTATGTAGAGAATTGTAACTATTTACAGCTAAAATATTATATTATTACTTTTTTCTTTTTCTTTTGTTGCATTTTTGTATCTACAGATTTTTCTTTTTTTTGAGAATGCATTTATTTTTATCTTTGTGTTTTTTTCCATTTCTATGTCAGTATTTTAAAAGCAATAAAAGAATAATAAAAAAAGGATTGCAGATTTTGATCATATGAGTGTGGGACTCATCTGTAAATGTGAGCTTGTTGCTCATGATCATGATCATAAGACTGCGAGGGTGGTAGAAAGGCCAGAACTTTGATTTTGAATGCTTGCCGAACACGTGATTGTTAGTTGAGGAGTGCCCATAACATACATTGCTGTACCGTGAATACAGCAATTGGGGGGATTAGATTGTACCTCTGGACTAGGAAACAGTACATAAGAAATATAAGATTCCAATCACACATTTGGAGCCTGTATGCCAATAATCTATATATTAGTGTGTTGTGAGAATATGATACGCTGAGTAAGCACAGATAGTAGATTCCACAGTATAATCTCATTTTTCTATTTTAAGAATATGTATGTATTAACTGCACATTGTTGCTTTCAATTTGGAGTTGTAATCTGAAGCCAAACAATGATATCTTCACTAATGCCCTGATTTTCTTACTGAGATGCTTTGAATATTCTTTTTTTTCTCTGTTTTTAAAAAAAATTGCTGGTTGTACAACAACTATCTAATGATAACTATCTTTATCTTTATAAGTCGCCCAGGGTAACTGAGAGTGAGTTGGGTGGCCATATAAATGTTCTTAAATAAATAAATAAGAAAAGTAAACTAGCCAACTACTCTTCTGTTCGAAATTCTTTTGGTGGATCTTTTTTTGCTATTCAGTCTCCTATCCTATCTATTAATCATGCATTAAATGATAAGCTCAGAACAAAGGGAAGACTGACATAGTTTCTATGAAAAGGGCTCCACTCTTTTCCCATAGGACCCTTATTCTTGAGCCCCCTTTCTCAGCTTTGCCTTCTTCAAGCTAGAAAGTCATAAATATTCTTTAGGTTGATAACAGGCCTCATTGTATCTATGACTCATAGGCCTGCCCCCAGATTTGTGGGAGCTGCCAAGACCATCCTTGAGGGACTGATGTTCCAGATTTATCTCTCTCTAGCCATGCTACTGTATTTCATTCAAACATTTATTATTAAATAAAAGGTCATTGCCCTGGTACCATATAAAAGCAGCAATTCATTGCTTACTTATGACATACATGGATATCTACCTTGACTGGACACAAACAAATATTCACAAATATATTATGGATAGGATATGATTTGTTTCTTCCAGGACAAAACACAAGCTGTAAAAAATATATGCAATCACTTTAAACATGTATAAAATTAATCATGTCCACATTTTCCAAGCAATACAATCAAATCAAAGTAGATACCGTTTTTTAGCCATAAGGTTTTTTCCACAATTTTTTATCAATAGTTTGGCTGAGAAAGAAATTTAGTTGCTGGAGATACTGTCATGTGTATTTTATTTTGGACCAAATCCAGAATAAAAATTCAGATAATGTCATAATTGAAATAAAAAATATGGAGGGCTACAGATGTAATTGTTATATACATTCCTAAACAATTGTATGTCTCTATGATAGTCTTATATTTCCTTATCTTCTTTAAAATAAATGTATTTCTTAACTCCAGATGTGGTGCTTCTGGCATTTCAGGGAACAACTCTAGAATGTTTTGCACTGAATTGCATTTCTGTTGATTAAATTAAATTTCCTTAACGCTCTCTAGACTGACATGCAATCTGAATACTGTGTGTTGATCATTGAAAGTGTTTATTATACGTTATAAAATGTTGTCATCTGAAGTACTGGTATGTGTTTCTGAGAAGCCAGTATCCTATTGTAGAATGACTGAGAAAGCATCAACCATATATTTGTCAACAAACATGAGCACCCCGCTATGGCTGTACAATACATAACATTGTAGATTTCTAAGTGACAAGTCCCCTGAAAGGCAGCTTAGAAATAATATACAGTGGTAGAAGAATTCTGTCACAAATTTACTGATGACTCTGTTGGTACATATCCTATTTAATTCTCTTGATCCCTGAAAATGTGAAGCACTTTTAATGTGACTTGAAAGGGGGAACCAACGGCGGTTGTTAACAGCTATAATATTCAGGGGTACTGTAGTTAAATAAACATCCATATATCCTTTGGCCATATACTCCAGATTCGGCTAACATACTATATGGCCTTTTAAATGGAAAGAAATTCCTACTTGATCCAAAATCTTTCCTCAGCAGGAAACATCCCATAAGATAAGACCCCAGGGCAATCCAGTCCAATAGTCTGCTCTCACAGTGCCAACCAACTGCACAAAGAAACATTTGTTACAAGATGTCTGTGCAACATGGTGGGGAGAGAAAGAAAGAAACAAGATACAAGACCAACTACATGGCACACCCTGCCATACATCAAAAACATTTTTGGAAGCAGTAGAACGCACCTTCCGAGATCTGCAAGTGGGCATCGCACACCACCCAGAAGCTACCATATGAGGGCAAATTATGCATTGTAAAGATCACTTGGAGGTGGGAGATACTTCCAATGTAATCTACTGGATCCCCTGCAAAGATTGCCCCTCTGACAATGTAAAGCAGACAGGGAGAAGGCTAAGCACTAGATTGCAAGAACACAAGCGAGGTCAGGAGAAGAGACCTGAACTTATTGGTAGTCTCACATTGCAATGAACAAGGACATACATTCAATATTGCAGCTACTAGGATTGTTGGATGATCAGGTACAAAAACAGTCAGGGAAGTGATTGAAGCCTGGGAAACGGGCCCCTTGTCAGTCAACAGGTGTGCTGAGTTACCACCAGCTTATAAAGCACGAAGGAGGCAAGGGCTTGGCAGCACAGCCAAAGACTTAATAGTTGGCCACTAACATGCCAATCAACAGCTAAAAAGCTACACACAACCAGGCACCATATAAATACCACACACAGAATAGACCAAAGAACATGCTCTGGTAAAGAGAAGTTCCTTGGAGATGGGCTCCGGCATGAGTCTGAAAGGCTCAGAAGGCTAAACCTTTGATGCAGGTGACTGACCCAAATTGGATCCTGTAACATTATCCTCGGATATGTATATTCACCTTCATTCGTAAGCTCACTAGTCTTCCAGCAGATGGCCTTCAGAGGCAGTCACATTGCCATCAAGCTAATAGCTGTTGATCTCCATGACAGATGGACACAGATGGATCCATTTGCACAGAATGCTGCTTCATAGAAAGCAACAATATAAAATATTGTTAGCTGTTGGGATTGGGGAGGATGTGACTGCCTATTCCATCTCTCAAGATGCTCTTCACTATGAAGTCATGTCAACGTGCTCTAATGATGTATCAAAATATAAGCATGTTTGTGCATCATTGGAATCATTATCATCTGCATTTACCACGGAGGGTTTCTTCCAGCTTCCTCTTCCATGTTTGCAGACAATGTGAAAAAGTACGTCATCCTGAAGAGAGTTATTCCTCAGTGAGCTGACTGGTGTTCTAATGGTTTGAACATTTATTGTTAGCAGTTCTAAAGTGGAGAAAATGAGGGAGAGGAAAATGTGGAAAGTTATTTGTCGACCGTTAAGATAAAAAAGGATGAAGTTTTTATTGGTGATCACCCTTGGCAGAAATGGAGGTATCTCTCAGGTAATTGTATTAAATGATACTCCTTGCCATTTTTTTTTTTTAAAAAGAGAGGTAGGTTGGGCATGCGTGGGGCTGGTTGTTTCTGTTTATGATCACAACAGCTTGCAATGAAAAGCTGTCATTTTTTCTCAGGGTGTGTAGAACCAGTTCATCTGGTATATCATACCATGGAACCAGCACCGATCACTGAAGTGGCTGTGATATATTGGCACTTTTAGGAATTTGACTTGCGCCTAAGGGAGTATTAAATGACTTTACCATCATGCAGCTGCAAAAATAACTAGATATGTGTTTCAGAGATTTTTACAGACCTTCTTCATACAAATCACCATGCACAATACTTAGACGCAATGGTCATGCAAATTTACACTACAGCTGCTTCTCATATAGTCATCTTTTTCTCTCTCCTAAACTCTTTTGCACAGACAGTACACACTGCCATCTGTCCAGAGGAATATGGGTGACAGTTTTTTTAAAAAAAAATTCTGTGCAGCTGGAAACTCATAATGATTCCATCATGCTTCAGCACGAGCCAATCACTAGGAAAGCGTTCCAACTCTTCTGCTAAAGCTTTCATGGCTTACAGAGACAAAAGTAATACAAACAGTATTCTGCATTTACCTCTAATTTCTTTAGCCTTATGTGATACTTAGGGGACAAAGTTGCAGGTTTCTTGCATTTCTGGACATTGCTTAGCATTTTGCGTAGTCTGTCCGATTAGAAGTAAATCTTTCTGTTCAACGAGATTTCTTAAACTGTCAATGTTTAAAAGTGCTATCTTTATTAATATTTCATATAGGTGATCTTAGTGAGGTATCTTAATGCATGGACTTAACTGAATAGAATTCATAAATTTCAGAAAGTACAGATCAGTTCCAGCTTTGACACATACAACAATATAAATTTGGTATTTCACAGAGCACATAATCCATTTGAAAAGCAGTCAGAGTGGGATAGAATGGAATGGAATAGAATAGAAAATATGGAATGGAATGGAATACAATATAGAATAATAACTTTATTGTCACTTTAAATGTACACTAATCAGCATACATTAAAATGAGCTCTCAAAGGGTAACCATCCCAATATACAGTACATAAACATGACAAAAAATATACATATACCCACCTACACACATATATACAACAGAGAAACAACAGGTTCTAGTTCGGATGTATACATGTACATGGTGAGAAAAATGAATCTTGCGAGTTTACTGGATAGATGGCATAGGGGACAAAGCTGTTACAGAATCTGGTAGTCCTACTAGAAATACTTGCATTTGCATGGATGCTTAGTGTGAGTTTGGTTTAAAGATGCAGGATTATCCAGTGGAAGACCAAGGCCCTTGAAGTGATTGACCAATACCCAGATAGCAAACTGAAGAGGGATATTAGTCACTTGGTCTGTACAGATAGTCCTCATTTAGCGACCACTAAGTAAAACTGCAGTTGTGCTTACAATTTTGTTTTAGCCTTCCTTTATTTTAGAAACCTGCAAAGATTTTAAATGTGAGGATTGGTTGCAAAGTTATTTTTTCATCACTCTTATAACTGTGAATGATTACTAAATGAGGCAATTGCTAAACTAGGGCCATCTGTATTTACATTTAAATTATTACTAGTTGATCGATTGGTTGTGTGCCATCAAGTTAGTGTTGTGTCCTAGAAATAATCTGGACAGATTTACTCCATGGCAATAAGAAAGTAAGTTTGGGGTAGTGGTTAGAGTTACAGAGCTAGAAACCTCTAAATTTTCCCCTGAGATCTTTATTTAAGACAGGAATGACAACAGAGGAAAATAATAGTCAAGAGAAGGAAAGATATTAAGCACTTTTGTGTATTGTGTATCAAAGTAAAAATGGGTATCAGTGTATCATGACATTTTCAGCTAAGATAACAGTAGGGAATATGTTTTAATCTAGTTTACAGCAAGGGGAAACCACTGTGAATTTTAGCAGGGAAAAGAATCACAACAGAGTCAAGTAGTGTTGCTGTATTTTAGCAACGCTATTTTATTGTAAATAAACATTTCTGTTTGTGAAATGCCTCAGCTAATAGCAAGGATACTTTTAGATTTGTTAATTAATCTGGAGAACAGATTTTTCTACAGTGAGCCTCTGTGTGAATAGACACCCCTCTGCCCTTAAAAAAAACACCCTAAGTCTATTCAGAAGGTAGGACTGAAAAAAACAGGGGGGGGGGAAGAATTCTGTCTCTTTATGAATACTAATAAGAAAATCAAGACGAGGTGGGGGGGAGATCAGTGCACTTCAAGTTTCATCTTTCTGTTTCCTAGAGGCGTAAACTCTGCAGTTGTCACCTTGGTGTATTCAGTGCCTCTTGAAGCACTAGACTTCTCCCGAGAGAATGTCAGCCCCAGCCCAGGGCAGTTTTGACAAACAGAGTATATATTGATACATGATAAAGTATGCTAGAAATCACCCCAGCGCTAAAGGCTACTCTAGTTTTAATATCATCATTTGAATTAACAAGCATTCTGTGGAGAAATAATGAGCTTTCATTATTCAGAACATCATCCTTACTGGGGGAACTCAGAAACCATTAGCTCTTGAGAACTTAATGAAAGGATGATAAAGAATGTTTTTGAGATAAAAGTTTGAATGGGCACACTTGGTAACCGTAATAAAATATTAACATTTCTGTGAATGATGAATACATGGGAAGCTCCGGCATTCTGAGAGAAAAATGATGTGTGCAGGTGTCTCTGGTTTTCTTGCACCTGCATATGTACTTCATGGGAGTGGGGGAAGGAGGAGGAGAAGGAGAAGGAGGAGGAGGAGGAGGAGGAAGAAAAAGAAAAAGAAGAAACTTGTCAATAACTTGCCAGGAAAAGCAGTATGAAAATCTGCCCTGAAATTTTCAGACTAGGCGCAATGGATTTGATGCTTTAGAGTTAAAACAAAAAAACAAAGACCTTTTCCCATAGTCTTTGGGGAAAACAAAATACTGTGTTTGTAATGATATGCCAATTATTCATACTAATACCCGCTCTGAGAAAAAATAAATAAATCTCAGGCAATCAGAGCCAGGTTCATGTTGCTATAGCATTGGAATTGGCCCTTTTTAAATCTGCAGTTTTGAACTCTTAAGATTCCTTTGACTAGCACTAACTGTAGATGCCTGAAGCAATACTTTAAGCCTGACAAGCAGCAGCTGATGGCCAATATTATTGTGATAATATGTTTCAGCCAGGATGGTCAGAGAAGACCTAGGTGATGATGGAGATGCCCAATTCCTCCCTCACTGCACCTTCCATTAACGTGGGTGAGTGAAATTGATTTATAGTGCTAGGAAGTTTACTTGCTCTCATTCCCCCATTGTGGCAGATGCTGCACAGGCATAGTAAAACATATAATGTTGCCTGATATAAACTCTCCTACGTTCAAGCCCTTGTTTTTTTTTTCCTTCTAAATTGAGAGTTTTACATTGATCTTCTTCTTCTTGTGCCATATCCGTCATCCGATGTTGGCGATCACGTTGGCGATCCTTTTTTTATCAACAGCTGCACGAAAAAGTGCTGCTGAGTTTTGTCCAAACCAGTCCCTTAGATTTTGAAGCCATGACATTCTTCTTCTGCCTGGATCTCATTTGCCTTCAGTCTTTCCCTGGAGGATTAAGTAAAGTATGCTGTATTTTTCCGGGTGTCGCATCGTTTGTCCGAAATATTCTAACTTTCACTTTTTAATGGTTTAAATGGTTTTACATTGATACCTGTTGAAATTCATCTTTCTGTTTTCTGCCCATTTTTCCAGCTTGCCAAGATCTTGTCATAATACTGTCTTTTAAGTATCCGCATCTGCATATTTCCAATTCATATTCTCTGGCCCCACAAATTCCTTTAATGGTAGGATAAACTAGCCCATATTTTGCCATTTTTCTGTACTAAAATCTCATGGGAGACTTCATTGAATGTTTTGCTGAATATGTCTACCATATGCCTGAGGCCTACTAAACTGGTACCTCAGATCCAGGAATACAGGTAGTCCTCAAGTTACAACAATTCATTTAGTGACCTTTCGAAGTTACAAAGGCACTGAAAAAAGTGACTTATGATCGTGTTTCACATTTATAACTGTTGCAGTATCCCCATGATCACTTGATCAAAATTCGGATGCTTGGCATACTTATGACCATTGCTGTGTCCCGGGGTCATGCAATCCCCTTTTGTGACCTTCTGACAAGCAAAGTCAACAGGAAAGCTGGATTCACTTAACAACCATGCTACTAACTTAACTGCAGAAACTGTTTCAAGAAAGGTTGTAAAATGGGGCAAAACTCACTTAACAAATATCTCGCTTAACAGCAGAAATTGTGGGCATAATTATTATTATTATTATTATTATTATTAGTTAAACTTTTATACCGCCCCATTCCGAGGACTCGGGGCGGTTCACATAAA
>JANHFL010001700.1:471204-488903 GCA_032468155.1 Oxyrhabdium leporinum | reverse complement strand
TAGAAATTTTGAAATATTCTCACTATCATGTCATCGGAAAGGAAGCTTCAGTCTTATCCTATGCAGGTTAATTTGGAAGTAAAGGTACAAAGCTAATGGATATTATGCTTATTTGAGCATCATGTGCATTGCCTGTTTTCCATTTGATTTTAAGACTGTATAGGAATTTAGAATATTATTGTTGAAAATGAAATTTTTGCTTTCCTTTTCCATTGCCTCATGCTGTCTTTGGGTAGTGAGAGTTTTTAATGAGAATTTTTGTTAAGTCTAGAGAAAAAAATGATGAAGTTTTTTGTAATTAAATTAGTTTGTTTTCTACATTTCTTTGTTGTTGTTGTTGCAGTCCCTAACACTTTAAAGGGGATGCCCCCCCCCCCCAATTAGACCTTTTACAGATGCTCTTTCTGAATTAAATACTAAATTGCTTTTCCCTTTGGGGTCACTTGATACCTGATATTCGACAATGTTTTTACAGGTGAGTGATACATTGCATAGTTGGATCCCCCAAATTGATCTCCACTGTACACCTATGTTCTTTGCTTTAGTCTGAACGTGCTGCCAGCAGAATCAGAATCCTGACAGTGACAGGAGTATTAATTTGTTTTTAAATAACCCATTTTTAGGTCTAGCCTAATGGCAGGTGGGGTCAGAAGAGAAATAACAAATCCATGGCTTGTGGAGGAGCCTGAGGAAACGAGAGGGCTTGACTTCCATGATATCCGACAGCAACAACAGAGAATTATAGAAGGTAAATCCTTCCCTCCTTGTTTTATCTTGTCAACTCTAGTATTAGTTTTCTAGCTGATCGCAGACTAGATTCAAAAATCTTCCATTTTGTACTTTTGGGGAGGAGGTGCCTTTAAATCATCCTTAAAATAGGTATAACATCTGTGTAGTATTTGTTTTGTCAAGAGTTATCTAAGATATTGGTGCTTGATTTTTTTTGTTCTGGCAGTCAACAGCTTGTATTTATTTGTTCTAGATTTGAAAAGTCAAATCTTAATCTATGTTAAGGTTTCGCTTTTCAATTTATTATCCAGCCATTAGCAGGTTTTCTTTCATTTAAACCTAGTTTTGGGCATTTCCTCAACAATCTTCATGTATAAATCTAGGATTTATTAACTTGAATTGTATATTCATTGAGCTTGTTTTGCTTTCTTGTATAGAACAAGATGCTGGTCTGGGTGCACTCTCTTCAATCTTATCTCGCCAAAAACAAATGGGACAGGAAATTGGAAATGAATTAGAGGAACAGAATGGTAAGTACATTAGGCAAAAGAATTTTTAGAATCTGATGTAGCTATTAAATTCACTGTTATGTTTATTTTATTTATCCAGCCTTTATTGTTTTTATAAATAACTCATATTCCCCTGAACATACCTAATACTCCTTCCTCTTCCTAATTTCCCCACAAGAATAATCCTGTGAGATGTGTTGGATTGAAAAAGCTGGTCCAAAGTTACCCAGCCGGCTTTCATGACTAGGCAGGGATTAGACTCATTTTCCTGCTTTCTAGCCTGGTGCCTTAAGCACTCGACCAACTCCAGCTCTCTTAAACACCAGCTTTCTTAAATACATAGCCATGTTTTTCAGACCATAATTTGGGAAAGATCATATCAGAACTACAAGGAAATACAGTTTACAAAACAAAAGAAAAGCAGGCTCTTTAAAACGTTTGTTTCCTATCTCTCTTTCATTCACATCCAACAGTTATAACAATCAAAGCTTAAGCAGTTAAAATGCAATTTATAAGATACAAAAATAAAAAAACAATATATTTAAAAGCAGGGGTAAAATTTAAAATCAGTGTAATTAAACCAGTTCAGATAACAAAAATTTGTTGGAACAGCGCTAGTTTTTTGTTTTCTTTTAACCGTTTTACTGAATACTGTGAAATCTTCTTGGAGAATGGAGTCCAAGGTCTTGGAGCCACACAAAATAAGATTTTCTCCTATGTTCCACATAAATTAACTTTTGGTAATAGTGGGAGGGGGATGTTCAGTACAAGCATAATCACAAAAAGGTGGCCCTACATACAGTATAATGTGGCCCCGTGGCATGAAAGGCTTACAGGTTTCAACTGGTATCATTTAGTTGATGCCTAATAAACACCTGGAAACTAGTAAAAATCTTCCCATAGAGGTGTCTTACAATCCCTGTAACTTCTGCCAGTTAGCTGCCAAACAACTACATTTTGTATTAGTTGGCAGTTTCTGAACCCTTCCAGGGACAGCCTCACAGAAAGAACAATAGTCTTATGCAACAGGCACAGCAGAATATAACTAAGCCATGGATAATTGTCACTTAAGAATAGTTGCATATGTACTTCTTGTCTCAGCCATCCATCTCTCGACAGGCTTCATCTTAGTTCTCAAGTGCAACTTTTTCCTTACCTGAAATACTTTTATTTTCTCAGGATTTAATTTCAACTTGTTCTCTTTCATTTTGTTTATTACTGAGTTTAGGGTTGCCAATTGTTTTTTGGGGATGGTGGGAAGGAGTAAATCAGAGTATCATCCGCATAATGATAGTAACCCATTCCAAAACTCTGAATACCTCACTCGGCAGTTTCATCTATATCTTAAAACCCAGAAGACAAAGCAAAAGAACCCTGTGGGACACAGCCAATATGCTGAACTGTAGCCCCACAGCACCACCTTCTAGGTATGCTCCCTCAGAAAAGATCAGAACCACTGCAAAATAGCGCCCCTAAGTCCCAACTCAGCCAGGTAGATCAGAATTATGCCATATAGAAATACTACACATGTATTTCATATGGCATAATAGAATACAGTATTAGTGCATAAAAATTCACAAAAACAGCATATAAAATGTATATCAAAATATAAAACAACAGAGCAGTGAATTATTTTAAAAACACAGAGTGTGAGTGATAAAATACAATTATGAATAGAATTAAATTATTAAATTAGCAGTTACTGGAATGACTAAACCTATGGCCAAATATCTAGGTTGCTTAGTCATTGGACAGCAATATTCTTGAGATGACGTATTTCATGCAGGGATCCAGGGAAACTTCTGAGGGTATCTACTGCTTTTGTGTGGGCATTGTTTAACCATACAGAGCTGCAGTATTTGGCCATATATATATCAGAGCAAGAGCTGATGTCCTAAGAACTGTAGCTCTTGCTGCCCAGAAAGCGTATGTAGAATATTGTCCCCGATTTTTATTTTATCTATGGTTTTTCTTAAGTGTTTCCTATAGGTTTAAGGACTGGTCAAGGGTCGTTCCTAAATGTTTTGGATTACAATTAAATTCAGCAACTAGTTCCTGGATTCCACTTTTGGCGTATAATTAGCTTGTATGTTGTTCAAGTGAAAACAGGTAACCTTAGTTTTGTTGATATTAGATTTTAGCCTTCAGATTTCCAAAAAACATATCCATTTCCTTTAAATCATTTTCGAGGGCTTTTTCAGATTGTTTTATCAGTGTGATGTCATAAGTGTATATAAACTTTCAGCAGTGCCTGGTAAATCTGATGTATAAATATTAAAATTAGTGGTGTCAGCATAGAACCTTGCGGCAGGCTGTCATTTAACCTATACTTCTGACTAATTTGGACATCTAAGCGTACTTCGATGTATCTGTTTAGAAGCATATGGCTGTTTTCTTATAAGACATGATACATAAAAAAAAGTAAAATCATCCCTTCTCTCCAGACTGTATCGTAGGCCAATAATAGGTCGATGAACAGGGTGACGGATTTTTTTTTTCTTTCTTGAAATCTATTTTCTGTATGAGGGGTTACCGATTAAACCTGATCTCAGTAGCTTGTGTGGGTAATGCTGACCTGAGTACCATATAAGGAGAGGGAGTAACTTGCATTTTAAAATTTTCCTTGCAAACCACTAGATGGTAGCAGAAGACAACAAAACCTTTCCTTAGAATCTCTCACCAGACTTATGGCCGAGCTGCCTAAGCTTCTGCAAAGGAGGAATATTTTACTTTTGCTTCTCTTACAGAGCCAAAACACAAAAAAAAACCCAAAACAAATTTTAAAAAGGTTTCTTCTGTCTTTCAGCTTATTTCTCTCCTCTTCCCTTTCCCTAGTTTGCCTGGAGACAAAAAAAAATCCCTCCCAGCACATTTATTCACTCACTATATGATACATATTTTAGCTTTCAGGTTTTTCTTATTCTGGTCTGCAAATATGTACAGGTTTTTCTTTTTAGTTTCAATGATATCCTACATGATCGCTGACTGCTGCTACCTTGTGTAAGACTAGGGAAGCTTTGTATCCTACTAAGAGGCAACTTGTTTGTTAGCTGCCATGCCTGCAGGCTTAAGTTTCAAAGCTTAGGAGAAGGAAGAGGAGTAGATGCTTGTGGTCCTGCAGAATATCTCACACGAGGCTAGTAAACAAGTTCTGCAGGACTTACTTATATAGTCAAGTATCCTCCATACTTGCAGGTAAAAAAAAAATCAGAAACATGATAGTCCTCCATTTTCAGGGAGCTGGTTGGCAATTTATGAATTCTTACTCCTTACGGGTAGACCTAGAACAGGCGTGTCAAGCTCACGGCCCATGGGCTGGATGCGTCATGTGCTGGCCCCACCCCCGCCTGGTTTAGCGAAGGGGGGAAAAGTCCCTATATGTCACATGACAATGCTGTGACGACGCGAGTTTGACACCCCTGACCTAGAACTTACGTGTGTGTGTGTGTCTGTGTGTGTGTGTGTAAGACTTCAGTTTCTAATATCTCCTAAAGCAAAATGTTCATTAGGAGCTTTCCATGGTGCTACACTTACTGTCTGTTTTATGGGTTATCTAAATGGATAGATCAGAAAATTAGCAGGCTGCGCTTAAAAAAAAAATCTTCTCTCAAGCAGACTGATGAACTAGAAGTATATCAGTCACATTTTCAAATATTTGTTTAGGAAGAAAATGCCCAACTTTCTTTCTAACCAGTATCAAAAAGGCAACTGGAAGGGGAAAGATGAAATAATGCCCTCTGTCTTCTGGCAGTCTTTCTGATTTTCCTGCTGGGTTGGGTGGAAAAAAACCCTGGCCTTTCATAAACCTTCCGTTTATGAGATTGCTAGATAAGAGGAAGACACTTCAGTTTCTACATGCACTGCACAGTGAATTGATAAGGGATGAATTATAGAGCTGCAAGGGGACAATTAGACTATGTAATCCAATTCGAGGCTCAGGGCAGAAATTCAGAGTTAAAGCAGTCCGGACAAATGTATGTCTAATTCTCATCTGAACACAACCTGTGAAAGGAATCTGAATTTTATTTCTGGATAAATGGTTCACTGTTGAACTATTCTAACCAGATTTTTTTTTTCTGCATTTAATAAAGATCTGCCTTCTTATCATACATGCCATTATTCCATGTCCTGTGTTATGAAACAAGAAAAACTAGATATTTTCCCCTATTATGAGAATTATTTCGGGTATTAAAGAGTGCTAGCCTGAGTTTTATTTTTTCAAGATAAAATATATCTAACTCTTTCAGTTTCTCTTCAGAGAGTTTAACTTTCTAGATGCATGATCAACCTACTGTTCTTTTTCTGATTCTTTCCAGTTTATTTGAAACTGTAAGGTTCTCTGGAACTGTGAGGCCTTCTGAAATTTAGAGTACAGCTAGACAACTCGGATGATCTGATTTACTGAATTAATTGGATTCTGACTAAAGCAGATAAAGGTGGGATTTTCATCCTGCCAACTGTCTGCTTATGCATTTAAATACATATTCATATTCATGTAGTAGTGTATCAGCTAATATATGCAAGGTTCAGTGAAGAGACAAACATTAAGTGGTGTTTGCAAATAATTTGAGACCTCAAGTTAAATGGGATTAATTTGATCTTACAATAAGTCATGTAGTTACAGATATCTGACTATTTTGCCTGTTTCCACTTTCTCAAGCATTCAATCGATAACTTTGATGTTAAGCATTAAGATTCTACAGTGATCCAGATGCACATGGGATAAGGTGATTTGCAGTATGTGAGCACCACACCTCTCCTCCACTCTTTTAATAAGCTTTTTTCTACACTTGAAATGCCAGGAAAAGTGGGATTGATTTAAGGGATTCTGATAGTTATGATAAATGTGTCCATGTTGAATTCCCTTTAAATCCAGAGCATTGCACAATTGTATTGAACAGGCTGTTCAACTAACATAATTGTTTAGTGGATCCAGAGGGACAAATCCAGAATTTTTCCAGATTTTGGTAAAACTATGGTAGGAAAAACCTTATACTTTGAAATGCTGCCAGCTCTACAAATTCTTCAAACATTTGATCTCACATTTCCTGGGTTATTGAGCCTGTCAGAGAGATATACACAAGTTAATAGACCTACTTTCTATACCATCCCTAGGCTTATTCATTTGTGGCATATTGAGGGCATGATGGAATGAGATCAGACTTGAAAATAAGCTCACAGAAATTACTGCAGCCTTTCTCAATTGTATCAGCATGCTGACCTTCCATTTATGGCCTTTAAAAATAATTTCAAGCCTTCGAAAACACAATTTCAGCTGTTCTTGGATTACAGAATTAAAACAGAAGTCCAAAGAAGAAAAAAATAGGTGGGCATTTTTTTCAAAGAAAAGTACATTCTAATTTGTATTCAAAGAAATGCAGCAGAATGCTTAGCAGTCATGGTTCCAGTTGCAAAGCTTTCTTTTTTTACCACTAGCTCCTTTTCATGAATTTTAAATAACCAAAGAGCAGAGTTAAGTTACTTTTATCCAAGCTGGTACCAATTTACACTAAAAGTGTAAAAGGCTATTTAACATTAACATTCATAACATACATCGGCCATCTTGAATTAGGGTTTACTAGAATTTTAACTTTTTAAAAATCTTATGGCTCTGTTGAGATGCATTATTGACAATAGTCGCTAAGCAGTAATAAAGTCCTTGTTTTAAACAAATGATAAGCACTTGCTCATGGCACTTAAACAGTATGCAAGGGTCACTTCCTAAGGCAGCCAAACTGTAAGCTTCAACAAATGGAAACATCTTACTTGAATTCTGCACTACAAAGATTTTTCCTGACTCCAAGTGGAATTTTCTCCCCCTGCCGATAGTCCTTTATTTATAACCAGATGCTTAAGGACTGTTTGAGGATACAACGGATTTGAAAACAGGTACAACCTGTCCTAGAAGTTACAACTGCTGCAATACTCATGCGGTCATGTGACTACATTTCAGGCATTTGGCAGTCATGTCCCACAGTCACATGACTGCATTTTGCAAAAATGCCCATTGGATAAGCTGGATTAGGACATATCATCACCTGATTCACTTAACAAGCATCGTAAAAAACAGGCGTAAAATTGAGTCCAGTCATGTGGTGACTCAGCTGATGGCCAAAATTCCAGGCTTAATTGTTATAAATCGAGGACTATCTCTGTTCACAACAGTGGCAAAATAGTCTATTCAAGTATGTTGTAACATCTCAGTTTGGACTAGATGCTTTGGCTGCATCTGACAGGTTTTCCTATTTCAAAATGGTGGAAGCCCTAACTATTTTGCTTTTCTTAAGTAAAGAGGAAAATACAGAATAATATTTTTTCCAAGCTTCTGGAGATATTAAAAATGTCTTATAGTAAGTACAGAGGAAAGAATTCTATTACTATTTTGATCAGGCTTGAATAAATTAAATATTGTAAATGAGACTTTAAAATAAATTATTGGGTTTATTCTTTAGTATGTTATCACATCTTCTTACCCAAAACATGCCAAATAAGAGAAAATTAACTCATTAAGAGAAAAATTAAATCGTTTTTGGCTGTATTTTGTAAAATACAGCTGTTCAGTGTCTTAGAGAACAATTATGGGTATTAACATTAGCAAGAGGCTTGCTTTTGGAACCATTTACAGTGGTTCTTGCTAGAAGTAATTATAGGGAAAAGGAAAGTTAGTCATTGTAATAATAGTAATAATGTTTTTCTTGTGTTTTTCTGCTAATAATTTGTGGAATATGTATTCATAAAAGTATCGACATTAATTATTTTTAAATTGTAGGTCATTAATAGTAAATTTAAACTGATTTTAATTCAGTGTGCTGGAAATTAATACTGATTATGTTACGAGTAAACCTGTATGTTGATTTGGAGAATCAAATTTTAAAAAGTATTCTTGTTAATAATTTGGGGTATTTTGTTTTTAAAAGATAAATGTTTTAATGTTCTCAATTATTGATTGATATTTAATAAATATTAAAGCTTCACAAAAAGAACACACATGCCCTTTTCCAAATAGTGTATCCCATTCTTGAGAATACTTCAGAATACTTTTGAGCCTTTCCGAAACATTGCAAGAACAGGGCATGCTACGGTATTGGGAGAATGGCTTTGAGAAGAAACCAGAAGTTGCTTCTCATAGGGTTAATCCAGGAGCACGTTGTCAACAGCGGGAGGAAGATAGCTATGGTCAGCTGACCACAGCAAAGCCTACAGAGCGCAGGTCAGTTGAGGTGGCAGGAGTTTTATGATGTGGTGGTTGGCACCATGCAGCGCTTAAGGCAGCACTCTCTAGTGGAAGTGCAGAGGCTGAAGTTGAAGCCCGGGGGTCGTGGTGGCCAGTTGAGATTGCTGAGGACCTCCACCTGTCCTCCTCCTCCTCCTCCTTCAAAATCCTGCAGTGCAGGGTAGCCAAAAGGCAGAGATGGGAGGGGAATAGGTGGGAGGGGAGTTTAAAAGGAGTCAGTCCCTTACCTTACCACCGCTGGTTTGAAAGAGGGGTCAAAGAGGCCAGCTGTGCTCAATTTTGAACAGCCCTCTCTCAACAGAGGGGGAGGGATACAACATCCTCTACCTCCAGTCTATAACATAGTCCTTGCAGCAGTTCCAAGAAGGCTCCATACCCATTTCCACTACTCAGGTGATCCCGAGGACACAGATAAACCTCCAAGTGGCCTCAGCAACTCTCTAAAAGAATCCAAAAGACCAGCTATCTGCAAGGAATATAAATCCTTCCATTCCCCACCATCGACTCAGAGCTGAAGAAGCTTCTTGGATGAGAAGTGAAACATCTTCAAAGAATAACAAGAAAGTCCAGTTGCCTACCTCTTGAAAAAGCACCTTTGGAACTTTTGCTGGATGAGTTTTTTTGTCTAATAAAAATGCCAGGCTTCAAAGGCTGAAGCTCTTTGAAAAGAAAAATTCTCTACTTTGTAACAGGTTTACAAGGGGAACATGTAACAGGAGAAATTAATGTATTGTAAATTCTAAATTTCATTCAGTATGTTGTTGGTTTAAGATCGTTAAACTTGGCCTATTACATTTTTGTAACCTAATCAAACTTTAATGAAAGAAGCCCCTCCATTCCACCCCAGTTCTTTTAGGAATTGCCCATTCTGTTTTTAATTATTCTTACTTAAAACAGAGATGGCAGTTTTCAGAATGAACAGCTGTTTCATATACACTTAACTTGTCGGTCATCTCCCTCCCTCCCATAAAATCCATCTTTTTTTTGAATTAATATCAGTTATTTGGAATCAAATTCCTTGTGGAAAAGAATGATAAATATTTTCTTTCAAAATACTTCACTTTTTTTCCTTTATTTTTTTATCCCATATGCAATAATAACCTTCTGTTTTATAGGCAATTTTTGGAACCTGAGATGACATAGTTACAAAAATTGTTGATTCATTAAACCCATAATGCTGTCATATTCTGCTGTACAAACTTCCCTTCTTTCCATTTAGAAGTCTTACAGTGACTTACAGGTCACAACCAATTGAGGATAAGGAGATCCCTTTTGATTAAGTTGTTTAAAAGAAAAATCTCAGGGTTGTGTCTTTTGTGCTGATCAAACAAAAGCAAGTAGAATATGAAACAGGCTTTTTGCTGCTTGCTTTACTGAAACTTCTAGAACTAATTCCACTGAGTCTGCACGAATTACTACATAAGCAGGCAGCCCAAGGTAATCAATACTAGATCACAAGCGTGCATAATCAGCCCATGATAACAATAACCCAAAAATCATTAATGACTCTAACTGGGACTGGGAACTTCGTTGCTAAGTGTTGCGGTTGCAAAGGTTGAAAAATCATGTGACTGTATTGACTTATGACAGCAGTTACAGTTGCAGTCATTAAACAATTTGCATGTGGACATTAAGCATCTTGTCACTTGACCTGCAACTTCCTGCCAGCTTTCACATCGACTTTGCTTGTCAGAAACTGGCAGTGAAAGCCACAGATGTTGATCCTGTAAGCATGGGATGTTGCGACCATCATAATTACGTGCCAGTTACAATGTGCCAAATTAGGATCACAGGACCTTGGGGATACAGTGACAGTAGCAACCTCAAGAAATAGCTGTTAATCTTCTTGCACAGCACAGTCGTAATATCAAATTGTTGCTAAACAAGTGCTCAGTAAGCAAGGACTATCTCAATGTCCCTTTACCAAGCTATGGAGTCCGTTATATTTACAAATCTAGGACTTTCGTATGTGAATGGGATACTTTATGTCACCACAGGCAGGTACATTTGGAGGGAGACCAGCAGTGCCCAGTGAGCATCGAGTAAGTACTATCTGTATGTCTTTAGGGTTAGGAGCTACTTGTGGTAATTAAGGGAGTATGTTTAAGTTCCCAACCACACCAGGTACAACTTTTTTGTTTTATGCCTCTCTTCTCTTCATCTGGTTAATATGCCAGCTTTTTTACCATGGAAAATTGCCCAACTTCTTTTGACCGTCCAGCAAGCCTCTTCTCAAACATGAGAACAAAATCAGTGGCATTTTATTTGTTGTGGCCTATTTTCCATAGCTTGCTCACCTAGCATTTTTAAAAGATTTCAGTGGCTCTTTTTGTACATCAATGATGATCCTCTGGCACTAGCTAAAACATTTAACTTTCCAAAGAAAACCAGATGCTTCTCCTATTTTGCATCATATTTTTTCTTTAACTGTAAGTGAGCATGATGCAAAACCATAAGATATTTGTTGCTGTCTGTCATGATGTACATATTACTGCATGGAAGCCATATCGTGAGGCATCACAAGCTAATTTCATTTGCAAGTGCTATCTGTTCTATACAAACTGCATAGGCTTTTTATCTGTTCCTGAATGAATTTGGAGGGAAGGGAGGAAGGATTTCATGTGCAAAACTCAATGTAACCCAAGAGTTGGAAACTGCAGAAGAATACTTGAGGAATATCAATAGATGGCAGTTACAAAACAAGTTTGGACATTCCACCATGATTCCATCCAAATGACATTTTTCCATGTCCTCTTTCTTTCTGAGAAGACAAAGATGCAATGCTAGAAACAAGAATGGGTTTGTTGGTGTACTCTTCTGTGTATAAATGTGTTCAGTAGCAACACATTTCATAAATTAGACCTATGGTATATTTTCTAAGAACATTGTATTTGAGCTATCTTGAATACATAATATATCATACATGGTACAATTTTAATGTGATTATTTAAGTTTATGCCCAACCACTAATGCGGAAAGGTGAAATAAAGATTTTGAGAAAATTGGAAGGAAAAAGAAGAGGATGATATAAGGTGTATGCATTTGATTACAGCAGAATGAATGCACTCTTGAGAGAACTAAAAGGCTAGTGTCATCATGAAGAACATCTATGTAGTTATTAACAGTTGATGCTGGCTTGTTCATATTTAATCAATTTAAATATTGAAATAACTGACCTTAGAAGCATGGTGGGATGTTCTGTGCCAATGTATATGTTATGGCAAAATTCCAATTCTCATTTCTTCAGGTTTAATTTTTTGTGTTGATTTTTCACTAATATATTTTTTATCATAGATATACAATGTATAAATGCTAAGAAGTGCCTAAAAGTAAACAAACATGGGCTTATTGGTATAGGGTTTCCTGCCTAAGCAGGGGGGTGGCTTAGACGACCTCCAAGGTCCCTTCCAACTCTGTTATTCTATTCTATTGGCTAGAGTTGCAAGTGATACTTGGTAGTATCATAGTGGGAAAACTGCCCTATCCTCACAATTCTTGGTGTAATTTTTATGACTGTACTTTCTAATATGTAGAAGCCTACCACTTTCAGCTTTATGTTCCTAAATCCTGTTTGCGTAGCAGGAACTTATTTCCTCATTCCCTCTAAATATACATTTTTGGCATGTTTAATGATATGATGGATGGATGGATGGATGGATGGATGGACGGACAGATGGATCGGCAGGCAGGCAGGCAGGCAGAATAATTACCATCTCAAAGAGATGTACATTATATAATCCTTTCCTTAGAAATGCTGAACAATGGAAGAATTACCTCTTGAGGAAAATTCTTTCTCTAGTCTTCTCCATATGTGCAGGAAAGGGAGTCTCTGTGCATAGCAAGGAAGTGAGGCCAGTAGATTGCAAAGCATTGCATTTTTCAGTTATTCTCAGGGGATAGTACACAAGATGATTAATATTTTAGTGTCTTAGATTCTCTATTTTATTTTTAACACCAGAGCACATTAAATCACATGGGAAAAATCTGTCTCTTCTCCAGTTACATAAACAACTAGTAGTATTGGGGCTAAAAATGAAAATAATTTTCATGGGATGAGATAAGGTATAGGACAGATTTTTATGTTTGACATCAGAAGTTCATTTTGCTGCACTTGGGTGTGAAAAAGATGTCATTCTGTAGCTGGAATTATAAAATTTGACATATTATTTATCCGACATATAGCAACTGTTCTTCAGATTTTAGTAGGATATGCATATACTGATAGGTTTTCCTTTATAACTCAGTCATATTTATATAACATTTGTAACTTTGTCTTTTGTTTTTCAAAATGTGTGAGGAATCCATAATACTTTACGCAACTTAGAAAATTACTGCTTCTGTAAATTGATATATAGAGCACATTGCCCAAGATTGTTAAAGAGCTTTGAATTGTTTTATGGCTGTCCACAACTGTGCACTCCTAGTTATTATTCCTGTGACTGGTTGCACAGTCAGCCAGATGTTTACACTTGATTTGGCATTTTTATTCACCTATTCCCAAGGACCCAGCTGGGATAGGCAGATGTTGTTTGACTTATTGTTATTATTATTACAGTAGAATTAGCTTTTAATAGTCCCCTGACTCCTTTAGAAAACTGCTGCTGAAAAACAAAAGCAAACCTATGCAGAAGTAATTTGCATCTTTTGGGATAATGTACCCATTTAAATAATTTTGAGTACTGCATGTATTAAGTTGTGGTTGCTTTTTTAAAAAAGTGTATGTATTTTTATCTGCCTTGTATGCAGTAATTTCTTTGAAAAGGTAAGTTCCTATAGTATATAATGTACAGTTTTTCTTTAAAAAAAACAAACAACACAGATAATTGTCCCTAATGTTAAATATAAGAAAGGGCTTAAGACCAGAATAATCATTATTGAATAAAATACATCCAGTAATGAATTAATTTTCATATGCTTACTTAACTTCATGCACTCACATTCCATAAAGCCAAAAGCAATGTTTTGTCACCCAACCAGGAAATGGTCATGCTGTCCTTTTATTAATTAACTTTTCCTTGCAATGCTACTCTTGGAGAGAGGGGGGCTAGGGAGGGTGAGAAACTCCTGCTCTCTTTTTTAAGATATACACACACACACACACACACACACACACACACACACACACATACATACATTAAAAACTGATTCAATTGCTTTTGCATACAGTGTCATTAGTAAAAATTATTTTCCGACCTGATGTGTTTCATTAACAGTTGTTTTTTTAATTAAAAAAAACCCTTCAACATGAATGATTTGCATAAAAATATGTACATATCTGTGGATTAGTGAATTGTTTTGTAGTTGTTTCCAGCATATATCATAGCAGTTAAGCAAAAGCCTTTGAGAATACCACAAGGATAAAAACTGTTGCTCTTCGGTGAAAGGGATCTGGAAACATATCTGTCACTAAAGCTTAAGCTGCAGAGAGATCTTCTCAGCTTGGAGTAAGATACATTTATCATCTAGCAATAAACTTCCCTTTTAAGGAACCCCTCTGCAGCAAGCTTGCTTGCTCTTCGTGAACAGCTCCTCGCATGCATTTTTGGGCCAGTTACTCCCTCTCAACTCAATGCACCTTGCAATGTGTTTGTTGTGGGAAAAATAGGAGGTGGGAACATTATGTGCAGAGCCTTAGTTACACAAAATAAAGGCAGGATATAAATCTAATAAATTGCATAAAACTAGACCAGCTATAGAGCAGAGTTAGGGGTTAACCTAATTGAATATATATGGACACTCTTATAAAACTGATCTATGGGACAAAACTGAGCAAGGAGAAAGATGAGTTGGTTTTGATTGCATCTGCAAATATAAATCAGTGATGTTGTCTTCAGAGCTCTATAAGCAGTTTGCACAATTCATTGCAGATAAAATTGCTTGTATTCATGCCAGAATTTATGCCACTTTGGACAAGTCTGTCATTAAGATGTCCTATGTGTTGCTTGACATGTGTTTGCTAGATTGGTTTTCTCACAAAGAAATAAGCTCCTTGTAACAGTTAGTGCCATTATTTTTTCTCTTGGACCCCTCCATTAACTATTTTAGATTTGCAGTATTTCTTTGATCAATGCCCGGAAGAATCATGCATGGGTTTGGAATCACCACTGTCCTAATTATATTTAGGTATAGTTGGGGGTTTTTTAGCAGGGGGAACTCAAGATTGCAGATTCTCTGCTTGTCTTTGGGCTGAAAGCAACTGTAGGAAAACAAGCTAAATCTGTACTTGGAGAACCTATGAGTTTCTATTGCTTTAGGTGGACGGACTTTAAAATGTGGGTGAATGCTTGTCATATTCCCATTTAAGGAGCATGTTTATACTGGCACAAACTCCTGGA
Source organism: Oxyrhabdium leporinum (assembly GCA_032468155.1). Lineage (NCBI taxonomy): Eukaryota > Metazoa > Chordata > Lepidosauria > Squamata > Cyclocoridae > Oxyrhabdium > Oxyrhabdium leporinum. The sequence continues at coordinate 474,096 of JANHFL010001700.1, read as the reverse complement.
TCTTGCATTAACACTGAATAGTCATGCAATATCTGTGACAATAAGAGCCTTGTAGCAACTTTCACAAATCAATTGTACCACTTCATAGAAGGGAGAGAGCTGTTGATTACATATGTGCTGGTAAGCTGCAAAACCCCTCATGGTTGGGATTCTTTTGGCCCTTGAAGATGATTGAGACCAGGGGTGTCAAACTCACGTTGTCACAGCGGCGTCACGTGACGTATCGGGACTTTTTTTCCCCCCTTCGCTAAACCAAGCGTGGGTGTGGCCAGTGTATGACGCATCCTGCCCATGGACCGGGCTGATCTAGACGGGCCTGATCTAGAAGTTGCAGGTGATTCAGAAAACACTAGCATGAATTGTAAAAAACAGCTCTCTAGAAGTGTTTTATATCTCTGTATTGAAACATTGCTACATTGCTTTCCAAGTACTTTCTAAGCCTGATTCATAATACTTTGCTGTATAAAAACATATACAATTCAGTCAAAGTAAAGCAGTATAATTTACTTCTAAACATTTACCCAACATTCTCAGGTCTTCAACAAGGCTTTTTTTAGTGGTCATATGTCAATATCGTACAGTAGTAAAGTCTGCCACTTGAAGTTAGGGCAGTCTCCTTCCTAATTGCAGTTTGTGAGTAGTCTTTTGGGGATTTCATGTTACTGCAATTGTGAACATATATAAGTATGTTGCACATACAATTGTATTTGTTTTCTCCTTTTCATTTACCAAATTTCATTTTGAAGCTAAAAAAAATTGTTTTAGGAACCAACTTCCTTTCATGCAGTAAATTTCTTAAAGCCTTTATATGAAAACGTTGCTTCTCACAACCTTATCTTGGTTGATATATATTACCTTTAGGGTTGGAGAAAATGTTCATAGAATTAAAAAAAAATGTTTTTAGGGAGAAATTCAGAGTCAAACTTGAAATTGCCACGTTGCCTTTTGTTTGTACCCAAACACAGAATCAGCATTATCTGATTACTTTTTAATAAGGACATTTTAGTTCAAATGTTTGTCTCAGTTGCCAGTTAATACAAATCACTCTTCTCACTGTTGCCAAATCACTTTTGTGCGTGCTTGTAGTAAGGTTGGATTTCTTGTTGTTTGCTTCATGCTTCTCATATCCTCACAGATATGAGAAGACTAAACAGTATCCTGCAAGCCATACTCAGGGAAACCATGAGGAGAGTTTGTTGTATTTGATGGCAATTTAGATGCACGTTTGAAAAAACACACCCCATCCTTATTAAAAGAAGTTATTATTTGAGGCTTGTATACTAACAGAGTCCTTGATCTTTGAAGCAGATCAAACATTGTTGGGAACAATATCATGTTTATTTGGGAAATATCTTCCTTACCATCGGAGATGTTGCCTGCCTAGAACTGCAAAAGCGGTGATTCAGCAGCTTCTTTAGGGTTAGAGTTTTCTTAGCTGTGTTGTCATAGTTGTCTCTTGGAAAAGAAACCAAATGTGCTAGGAATACTTTCCTGGTTGTAAGGGCTTTGGAAACATTCTTAGCATGGTGAAAAATTAGAAACTCATCTCATCTTATGCACAATCGCATAAGGTACATAAAATATTATGTGCATTTCTAATCATAGAAACCTGTGGCTGCAACTGTTGATGAAGTTACCGCCTGGGCATAATCCAGGGAGGTTTTCTGCATAACTTTTTGTTACTCACAGAATTTTCTGATCAAAACAACAAATGCAGATAGGAAATTAAATGGGCATAAAATGTAAACCGTATATATAGGATTTCCTAAGCTTTCTTATCCTAAAAGGGGTGGGTGGGTTGCTAAACCATTTGTGAGGGATGGTGCCTAGTACAAGGGGATTAGTGCATGGGTACTTTACTGCTTTACTTTGTCTAGAGCAGTAAACAAACTGAAGTATGTGTTGTTTCCTCTTCTGTTCTTTTTTTTCACAATAAATTGTTAATAAATAAATAATAAATAAATAAAAATTGGTTGAATTAGGCATCTGGCACTTTGTTTATTGTGATCTTATTCATCATACTTCCTAAAGTAGGCTGTGAAAGAAAAACTAATATTATGTTCCTTTTCCTATGTACATGGGTGGAAACTGGATTGGTCTTCAGACTTTCTTGGTCTGCCCTTTAAACAGAGGATGGGCTTATAGAAAACTTTGTGTGCCACCTGTATTGCAGTGTTCCCTTTTTGTTAATCAGTAATAAATCTTGATTTTGTTGGGTTTAAGAGTTTTACTCTTGGCACATATGTAGAACCAATTATATCGTAAATCACCAGTGTTTCAGCAGATGTCATTCTGATTGTTCCCCGCTGCATAGAGCACTACTGGTAAAACATTTGAGGTCAGGAACTTGGATTCCTTAACCACTGTATTCAAGGAAACCCGTTTATTGTTCTGTCTCAGTAGAAACAGTTTATTTCTCTTAGACTTATATCACATTGGCAACCTATCAAGGAAAGTCATAATTACATTTATGCAATTGAGGGGGTGGGTGGGCAGAGGATTCATTAATCTGTCTTCATGAATTAAGACTATTTCCCTCTTTTTAGCCCTCCAGTATGTATGTAGCGGATTCTTAAGAATACAATATTTTATGTTCATTATCAAGCAAGAATTATGCTTTGGACGCTGAAACACACTGTTTGACCTATGTCTTTTGCATTGTAAAATTGTTAAATGCATTCTTTGTACTTGAAAACTACAAGGATTTACGGAGACTTCATTGCATAAAACAATGCTTTATCACAAATTATTGTGAGTTGGGTTTTCAGATTTTGGGGCAGTTTCTTATTTTGATTTCTGTTATGAAAGCTGAATATATATATATATATATATATATATATATGTTTTGTTGTGAGGAAACCTGGTTACCCAAATATGGGAGGAAGCTAATCC
>JANHFL010001700.1:453673-465389 GCA_032468155.1 Oxyrhabdium leporinum | reverse complement strand
AATGTCGCCAAGAAACCTTCAAATCTACGCGGGAAAAAACCCGAAAAACCGAAGATACACATACAAATACCCGCTATATATATATATATATATATATATATATATATCACAAGCATAATAAAAAAGCGGAAGGAAACTGAAACGATTTACAAGCGTAATAAAATTTTAAAACTGATTAAAATGTTTTGTGCAAAATCAAGTGTACGAGATTAAATATTTTATGTCATTCTAAAACTACAGATCACTGATAAAATTGTTTTTATTGGTGTTACTGTTTTAAAAAGTTTTTAATATTTTTAACTGTAATATATTTTTGAATTATAAGCTGCCCAGAATCATTGACCGAGATGGATGGCCATAGAAATTGAATAAATGAATGAATGAATATACAACGATTAATATCAATAATTAGCATAGTATGAATCATAATGTGGGTAATTTATCAGGAAAGTAGAAAGAAACTTCATTGATTTAATCATTTGACCATGTCAAAAATATAAAACTAATATAAAAGTAGAAATATATACCCCCCAAAAAATCCAATAGGACATGTTCATATTAAGTCTTATAGCAGGTTTCTCAAAATAAATTCACTGTAAATTTATTTTTTCTTCCATTGTAACTATTTCAAATGTTACATATCCTGGTTAAGTTCTGCTCCCATGTAATCAGGTAATCTTCAATTTGTTCAGTTTCTGAATTATTTCACCAATATCTTATAAATAATGTCCAGCAAGTTCTACCTCGTTTTTATAGCTCCGTTAGAACACTACTGCTGCAAGATATTGTAATCAGTCAGATAGTTGTTACATTCTGAAGAAAGACTCAAATCTTTCTCAATCTCACATTAAATCTTCTAATTTAATTGATGATTACTTTTTCTCTCTGTCAGACAAACGTTTTTGTACTCTCATCTTCATGAACATAAATATTTACTAATGAAGCAAGGGGTGATAAATCTAGATTAATACTTTTTCTATGTTATCCCATACTTCTAATATGCTACTTGTTATAGTTAATTGTTAATTCCTGTTTGTATTAAATAAAAGGTATTTGAACAAACCATCTGGAAATCCTGCTTCCTCAATAGCCCAACTATAAGATAAAGAAATCCAATCTATAACTGAAGTTAAACAGCTAATTTGGTATTACAGTCAGAGGTTTGCTATTGACAAACCATATTCTTTTGAATCCTTTAATATTTTAAATTTAATCCTCAGTCTCTTGGAACATATGAAGTTAGTTTAGTTATTTGCATCTTCCAGTCATTTCATTCCTCTTTTTTGAAGAGTTTGGACAGCCTAGTAAATCACACTGGATAAAATATCGACAGGCATGTGCACATGTATACATTCCTGAGCTTGCACACAAGTGATTTATGTTGCATATCTGTGCTCATCTTCTGGATCATGGTCAAACAGCATGCTGTCACTAATGTTATATATCAAAGTCATAAATGAGTAGAGGAAAAAGTCACTTGGTAGTAATAATCACCTTTCATGATACTCTGGATTATGTATGCATTTCTAGATTTTTTTTTTACCTCTATCAACAGAATTTTCAAATGTAATAGGACTTTTATATAAAGTTCAATCTCCTAATGATTTCCTATGCTATGATGTTTTAAAAAATAAATTGTTCATTTTTTTTCCTATAAAAAGAATATTACAGTAACTTTTCTTTGATTGAACAATAGTGCTGTATTAATATTCAGGTGAAATATTTCAGTTCTCTTAATTGCAACTCCTAGTGTTTTCAAGTCTTGATGAGCTGAATTGCTTGCAAGATGTTTGGTTACCAGCACAGGATTCTCATCTAAGATTCCTGCCTTTGTGGCCTGTCATCACTCAGGGCCAAGGCAGGTCCAACAAAGAAAAGCACATCTGTGTCTTGCTAACTAGCAAATGCTTTCTCATGATCCTTTCATTGGTGATATACTGCCAGACAGCTAGCATCTCAAAATGGCATGGGATAGGGGATTTATTGGCCTAATTGCTTATTGCCTATTGAAACTTAAGTGTGTTGGCTTTGGAGCAACTCCTTTCATACTTCAGGAAGGGTTATCCAGCAGGCAGCCATCCAGCTGATTTCAAATTCAGTGTAATGGCTCAGTGTCTAAAAAGTTACATGTCACTCTGTGTATTTAACAGAGAAATCTGATTTATGCAGACTGAATAATGTATGCATATGAGATATTAATTTTAAACAAAAATGTAAAACCTGTGATTTGTAGAGTATGATCTTGCTTCTCCTTGCTTCTTAAGGTTATGTTCCCGTATACAATACAGTCTGATAAAATTTTATGAATATTGAGTCATCGGCAGGACATAATTCTTAGGTATGATTGTACTAAGCTGATACTAGCATGATGTAAACTGACCTGAACACAATGTACTGATAGGAAAATAAATTAAGTCCTTTTATTAATAAGCTTGAATAAAACAAACCAAGCAACCAAATTGTTCAGCCCCTGTGACATGTTCCACTTGGGTTTATAATCACATAAGATTCAAATAATACAATATTTAAATATGTGCCAATATTTCAATTCCACCTCAGAAGTTTTCAACTTGTACACGGCCGGGAATAATGAGTGGGGCAGATTTATAAATGTGATTTATAAAGTAATAAATGTCCTGCTTAGATTTTCATACATTCATGCACATACAAACACAGTGACAACATGTATGCTCTGTTTAGTTTCTGTAGGAGAAAACGCACTTGCCTCTTATGGCTATTAGAGTTGAAAAGAATGCTAGCAACCACATTGTACAGGCTTTGTCTTCCTTGATTAATCCCCATGAAAGAAAATACAAACTCTATTTTTTTATGCTACATCTAGACACCAAACCAGATCTGATTCACATTTAACATGTGCATTAAAAAAAACCCATGTTCACTCAACAGCAAGGTCATTGTTATTCAGATTCCTGGGGAGAGGGATTTACCTCTATTGTTGTTCTGTTGCAATCTTGATGAAAATGCTTCCTCTGCAAAATGTGTTTGCCTTAAAAGGAAGCCTGTGCTGTTTTCAATGGGGAATTTTTCTCTCAGTGAAAATTGTTAAAATTATCTGTTCCTACCCAACTGACATCATTTTATTTTCTGAAATGTGAATATTATATATAAATATGAGTTTAATAAGTCTAGTCTGGAACCTTTGTATTTACAATTAGACTGGAATTGCCAAATGTTTTGCTTCAATAGTTGGGATGCGCCATGAAATGTTTCTGTAAGTACAAGTAGGTGTTCTTGTTTCATACCCCTTTGTTTTATTAATTGCATGAAGTACAATTTCAATCAAAAGGAAATTACTAAAATGAAGAGGAGAAACTAATTCTATTCTTTATAATATGATCCTTCCAGTTGAGAATAATAATCTTATCCATGATAATTAGGAAGGATACTCAAATTCCTACTTTGTATAAATAGAGCTGTTGCCTGCATTATATCACTGAGACTTCTCAACACATCTGGAAAAAAAAGCAGTTCCAATAACATTAAAGAATCCTATTTTCATTGGCACACAGATGCTACAGTATATGCCAGTCAGTAATGGGTTTTGGAACTGAGCTGCTCTAAAATTCTTCTAAACTATTCTTCTGGGAAATTATTCAATTAAATACAACTAAAATTAATGCTTGGCTTCTTTGTTTGAATAAAACAAAATAAGCAGCTGGAAAAGAAAATCCCTCTGTGTGCTCAAGAGCAAAGGCTCCAGTTAATATCAGTGGATTATGAGATCCTCTTTCTCCCCTTTCACAACAGCTAATTCTAAATGAAAAGAGGCCAGTTCTAGTTAGAGAAAAATGTGGGTTTGACAGAGACAAAATCAGACTGAAGCCCATTACAAGAACAAAATAATAAAAACTGAATTTGGGAATAGTTTCTTAGATGTGTGATAATCTACTGGTGGGCCAGGGCCAGTTGAAGGGAATATGGCGCCTGTAGGATACATCAACTGATGGCTCCACCTTCCACTAATGCAAACTTTTACATTTTTAAAATGATTAATTTAAAATTAAATTAAAATTAAATTAAGCTTGGCAACTAAATCTTGGTCTACCACCACTATGCCTGAGCAGAGTTGCCAGTTATAGTCGACTGAAAATTGCTAAGCAGAAGTGGCATTGGCATTGGCATACAAAGGTTTGGTACCGTAGGCCACTACCTACCCAGCTTTAGCCTAAAAGTGGCCCTGATGGTGAATGGACAGACACACGTGGGCATGCGCATGCACAGATACACACACACACACACACTTCTGCATTTCTATGTGAAGCACACTGCAGCAATTGCTAGAAGTGAGACAAACACACTGCAGAATAGCAACATTACATAGACTTCCAGTTGTGCAACAGAATTTTGATGATCAGAAGCTGTAAAGCTCTCTTTATCTACTAGGTTATATTAGGGCTTGTTTTATTAGATCTCTCTCTACCTATCTGACTTGGCATCAAGAAAAGGCTTGCAGAAGGTTACAACCCATAGGTTACAAAAAGTGTGTGGACCTAGAAACAGCCTTTTGGTATCCGTCTCTATATTTTGGAATACACTGCCCCCTAATATACGCAATGCTGATCCTTGGGTCATTTTGCAGAGCACTTAAACTTATTCTGTGGACTCTTGGTCTATGATGAAGACTTTGAATAATCAGTTTGTTTATGTTCTGGTTTTAAGTATTGTTAGCAACTTTATAGATTGGCCAGTCTTAATTTTAATGATTGGGGCAGTTTACAAAAAACCGCTATAAGATGAATAAATAATATTTCTAGTTAAGTGTTTTTAAATATTTGTATACCACTATTGATTTAAAATTTCTTTCTATAACTTCTTTCCACTTCCCACTCCCAGGACCTTACTTTCAGACAAATGCCCCAGCTTCACTTTAAAAAATCCTTCAGCTTTTGAGGGCAGATAAGGAAGAGAGATTTCTGGCACTGCCAAATGCCAGAACAATGTCTTTCTTAAGATAACTGAGAACATAAAATAATCTTGAACAAGTTAATCTTGCTCTTGGCAGAGGAAGACATCAAAATATACCCAACTATCTCAATTCACCAATGGGCATATTAATTGTCAGCTGTCTCCTATGGTGAGGTGTCCACAGGTAGAGAGCCAATATAGGAGGCAGCTCACAGTAGGCATTTGACTGAAACCAGCTTGCTTTCACCTTTCTTTTCTCAAAGCTTTATGCTTCATAAATGCAGCTTGTCCAAAGGCAAGAAGAGTAGGGCCCGTTCTTCAGTACCCTTGCCAAATCCTAATATCTTTTAAACAAGTCCAAAAATAGCAAGCACAAAATGGCCTGTGAGAAGAGTCGCACAACTGAAGCCTCTTTTCTGTTCACTGCTCTCAGGACTTCTCCCTGTGCGGTTTGAAAGAAATCTCTAAAGAGGGCACACCTGGGTATTCCAATTCAAAAAAAGTGTAACCAAAAAAAAAGAAAGAAAACCAAACAAATCCTCTTGCTTCACCTGGGGAGAGGAGAGAAGGAGCACTTCACTTGCTACAGAGTGAGAATGTTGTTTTTCATGTTAGACAGCTTTCTGTTGTTCTTGCACCCTGTGCCCATCTGCCCTGAATTTCTCTCTCTACCAGTCTCCCTCCACCCTGCCAAATTCTTTCCTACTGAATTCATTTATTAAGAAAAGCGATGGCAAGAAAGTATGTTTGTTTTCTTGATTTACATTTTGAAGTGTCCCAATGTCTTGACTGGTGTTTCACATTAGCTGCAGAGTTTGGACTCATAAAGTTTAGGACCTTCCAAACTTACTCAGTTTGGAAAACTCAAGAGGTTCTCAACCATGAATGAAGCAAAATAGAATCTGCACACCAGCCCTTTAACTTAGAGTTATCCACAAATAACATGCCTGTCACTTCAAAGTGCTTTGTGTTGAGTGCGTTGAGTTCTGTAACAATCTGCAAAAGGACTTCTATCTTGAAGCAGGAGAGTTTTTGGAAAATAAAGCACTTAAGGAGGTGAAGTATGTGGGCAAAAAATGTGTCTGTTTTTCATTTTATGTGGCATTTGTCAGAAATTTAGAGCATTTCATATGAAACTCCTTATTCTTAAAATACTTTGAAATGTAGGCATTCTTCTCCTCCACTCTCCCCATTACAGATAGTACATGTGATTGTTATTACCAATAATGAGGTTGAAATCAGTATATTAGTTGAATCACTCCCCCAAAGTCATAAAAACTTGTTCAGATGTAAAATAATGACCTGCTTGTACAAGTGTCAATCCATGTCAGAGATGCTAAGATCACATATTCTAAGAGCTGAATTTAGAATTGGAGGCCTGGTTTTTCAGTGGCTAAATTATCATTATATTGTTACCCTCCTTGCTATGTAATTATCATGTATGCATCTTCACTTTATAGTGAGGGAAAAAATATAGCTGTGTGAAGGGAATAGCAACACCTTGAACACTCTTGAGGCCATACCTGTCTTGACTTCAGATAGACGAGGGAAATAATGGGAATTAGGATGAATTGGTGTGATACGTTAAAATAGTCAGAAGTTTCTTTCATTTAAATGATAACGGTATTTTTTATTACAGCAAAATTTCAACAATCTAAACCCTAAACCTTTTTTTCCTCTATTTTATTAATTGTAATTCTAAGTTCTTATAAAATGTTATCAACTACTTTACAGGATCCTAAAAAAAATAGTCTGCTTTATTTGTAAGAGCCAAATCCAGTGTGATATGAGAGGTGGGCACTAAAGAACCTTCTTTTCCTTCATACCATGTAAATTTGTCCTGCAGGGAAAGGAAAAAAAAAACAGCAACACCAAACGTACCCCAAAACAAAACTTTATTTTACTTTCTTCTTAGCAAAGTAACTTGGGTTCAGAGCAAAGCCTACCATAATCCAATGCCAAAATATGTTTGGCTTAATAATTCATTATACTACTGGTACTTATGCATGTAGTTTTTTTAATGACTTCAGCATAGATGATACTATATCTTAAACGATCCTCTACTTTATCTACTTTAGAAGACTGCGGTGTAAAATCAGAATTACAGAAATCTTTGTCTTGATAAAATTCTATTTGTTTAGAAGCAATAGTAGAAAGCTTACATATTAATATTCAATCATGTTCTTCTTCCTAGAAATCATTGATGATCTTGCCAATTTGGTAGAAAATACTGATGACAAACTACGCAAACAAACCAAAAATGTCTTGAGGGTGGAGAAAAAGTCAACCTCCTGTGGTAAGATTTTAATTTTCATCCCTTTTGCTTTCTACTGGTTGCTGCTTTATGTGTTCTGAAACCTGGTTTAAAGCCATGTCATTTTTCTTCTGACAGCCAATACTATCTCTTTCCTATAACCTTGTACTTTCCTTTACAAACAATCTAACAATTATATTCAGGACCTTTGAAAAATCTCTACCCTTTTTAAAAGAGGGAAAGAAGTATGATTAAACCAGTTATAATTAAATTTGATTAAATAAAATGAGTTATTTATCCCCTGGAGGGCATGTGAGATAATTGAGGTAATTCCACTTCCTGGAACTAGTAGGAGAGAGTCCATCTTGAATGGGTCTTACCAGGAGAGGTACCATTGGCCCTGCATAAAATGCAGACAGTTGAATTCATCTGGAAGTTCAAAAACCCAGTTGTTTAGTTTTTTAAAAACATATTAAGCTTTTAAATGGCAGCAAATTCCAGAATCCACTGGAGTTGGATGGCTAATAAATTTCAACAAATAAAGAAAGAAAATTTCCATTTTTTTTTCTTCTGGAAAGTTTAACCCTCCCTCCTCAGCTGTCTCTCATTATCATCTTCTCCATTTCCATCCTTCTCAATTAGCTGCTTGTCCTTTCTCAGTGAACAAGGGTCCAATCAAGTGACTCCCTCTTGACATCCAACTACAGTATAATACATCACAGTAACCTCACCTACTAGCTATATTCACAACTCCTTCATACATCCTAATCCACCTTATGATAATGCAACCACTGCCCTTACCACATTCCCACTCATTCCAGCCCTCCTGGCTCAACTCCCTGGATCAGAAGAGGCAGTTTCCCTATTCTTTTGTGTATTGCAGAGACTTTCCTTTTCACTTTTCTGACTGATTGTGGGAAATGACAATCCTCTTTTCTTGTGATCACTTTGTTTCCACTCCCTCATCCTCAATTACACATGTTCATATAAATCCAAAGGAAGGGGAATAGGCCTAGTACTCTCTTTTCATCTCCTGCCACTAGTTTAATAGGTAGCATAGTATTCTGTTTATTGTAGGATAAATATGGGCAACTGTATGCTGCTATTTAGGCCCAGAAATGCATGGGAATTATGAGAGATGGGCGGATGGATGAATGCAAGGACATATAAATTGATATGATTTTGGCAATTTTTATATAATACAACATTAAGGACAAAGTGTGAAAATGTGACTATACATAAAAATATCTTATTATACTTGGGAGGGGGGAAGAATTAGAAGAATATAATTCCAGGAGTAATTTTAGCACAAATAGCATAATCATGGTGTAAGTAGTAATTTAATATTAAGCACCATGACATTCTGTGTAATTGAACTTGAAATCTGGAGGTAGTGAATTCTGTCAGTATCTATTCATGAAATTACTGAAGGAGAATTAGCTGATGGTATTTTCCTCCTTCATAAATAGATATTTTTACATCCTCTTGTAAACTTTAGAAAAGATTTAAGGACAGTGTAGTTTTCTCCTCCTTCCACAAGATGGCGATATGGTTCCTAATCTTAAGGAATTAAATAACAGGCTTCCCCTTTATATTGTTTCTGACTGTTTTGGAAAAACAGTAGAGTTATCTCTTCTATTTTTTTTCTCCTTAAACTTTTGCTATATCAGCCCATCTCAGAAATGTTGATTATTAAAGTAACCAGGTATTTTCCCTGTTTTTTGTTGTTATGTTTAAATATACAGCAGTCTCTTCTAAATCAACAAAGAGAATTATGAAATCTTAAAGCCTGTCAAATTACATCTGTAAATTAGATAAAGATATATAAAATGATTCTTGGCTTTTAGATATTTGTCTTTATCCAATTTACTGGTAATTTCTATTTTCTGTTCCTCTCTCTACGTTTTTTGAATAGATTATTTCAGTTCTGCAGATGCTTTCATAAGATATAAACTTTGTATGTTCCAATGAGAAAATCTATTCATTTTATTTCTAATATAACCAAGAGTTTAGTTAACATGACATGAAGTCAACTTTTCCTATGGTCTGTTTGCTAGATGATTATGCCAATATTCCATCAAAAAACTGCATGGACAATTGCCTTGGCTTGGAACCAAAAGATGTTTTTCCCAAAGCATTTTTTCCTGGCATATGAGTTGTGCCAGTTTTTGAATCTTGTCATGCTTCCAGAGTTAAATATGTTGCATAGTTTTCCATAGAAGTGCTATCATGTTTCTTGTAATGCGAGCGTTTCTGATTTCATTATCTTTTTCTTGAAAATATATTTTGTGTATGTGTACACATCATGTGTTCTATAGAAATTGTGGACCAGATTGAGAAGAGATGCATAGATATTTATTGTTTCCTATTGGAAAAAAAAAGATATATTTTAATTACTGAAACACCAGTGCTACGATGTGCTGAAGCCAAATCAGAACCAATATATTTTTCAATTGTGTATGTTTTACCTATTTTTGCTGCCACCAGAACCTCTCTTGAAATTCAAAAACTCTTATTTTTTCCCCACTGAACCTTGATTGCTATGGGCAGAATCTGAATTCAGATTTTTGCGTTCAAATAATTAAGTCCATTGTTTGGCCGAGCTACTCAGACCATAGTTGCTTCTGCAGATCTGCAAATTGTTACATCTTCTATGCATCTACTGCAGGGGTGTCAAACTGGTAGCCCGCGGGCCAGATGCGTCACACACTGGCCACACCCACCTCAGCTCCACGAAAGGGCAAAACATTGTGAAACCTCATGTGATGGCAAGTGACATCGCGAGTTTGACACCCGTGATGCCTGATCTGTCTATTAACCAAATAAGAGATAAATAGAAACTGGTCCTCCTGCTCAAAAGAGTTGGGTGTCTAGTATCATGAAGGTTATCAGATTTGCTACTTGTCCTTTTTCAAGGCATGGCAAGGGAAATGTGGTAGAGGAAGCGGTTTCCCAATCAGCATGTTTTTTTTCCTAGCTCAAGATAGGAGGAAACCACCTCACAGGAGGTATGGGGAAAGAGTCTCACATCTATTATACAATGTCATGTGTAGCGTTTCCTGAATCAGAGAGAATTCACCCAAAGATTTACCCACGGTCTTATCTGTGATGTGGACCTCTTCCTGTGATGTAGTTTCTTCCTATCTTTGAGATAGAAAAATAACATGATGGTTGGGGAAACTGCTTCTTCTACCACATTCTCCTTGCCATGCCTCAAAAAAAGGACCACAATCTTACTGCCCTCAGACAGGATTGGGGGAGTGTTTTCCCGCTTCTGCTGATGAGGGAACTGATAGAAAAAGAGGAACTGGGAAGGAGATTCTCACTGTCATTCTCCCCCTTCCCCAAGCAGGTATCCTTGCCGATCTTTTAAGCAATGGTGCTTTTTAGCCCCACAATTTCTAGGTAAAATTGTTCCAAGCTCTTCAGAAAGTATAAAGCAATGGCAGATTGTTGCAGTAGCAGAGAGGCAAAATGGTCATTTTCTAAGCCATGGTATCAGCCCATTAGATACACCAGGTGAAGAAATCAACTCCACAGGAAAGCTAAAACTATTTTTATTGAGATTGCCCATAAGAATCTTGCAAGTCTGATTGCACTGTATCTTTTTGCTCTTCAAATAATTATGTGAATTAGAGAGATGTCTGTCTAAGTGTCTTAAGTTTTTTTAACCTTTTGTCACTGTAGTAATGGATCTTGCATGTTTCTATCAAGGTCATCTTCCTTGCTCTCTATACATGGCTGTTGTAAGCAAGCATGCCAGGAGTTGTAACCTGGAAAATCAGGGAGGGATTGTCATGGTGGAGATGGCAGAGATTACCTTAGGAATAATAACTTCATGTAATATATAGTAGGACAAAAACATCAACAGCCAACTTTGAGAGGTTCTCTTCTGTCAGGCAGCTAAAGCAGAAATGGTTCACAGAGGCACAGAAAACTGATTGGATTGAAGGGGACAGTCTTGAAGTAGTTTTGCAGGTCACTAATCTCCTTAGTCCCTGCTTTATAAAACACAGCAAAAATATTGTGGCACCCAGTAGAAAATAACACAAGATATCTCCTGCTGGATATCTTTTGTCTGGTCTTAGCCTCTTTCAGTGGTAGACTAGACCAAGATGTTGTGAAAAGATGTCATCCACAACAGATAATAGCCCACCTTGCAACTAGGGACAGGAGGATATGTAGATGAACTGTTAGTAGAGGCCCTATAATTAGTAAGTTACTATTTACTTCTGGTGACATGACAGCTGCACGAAATAACAATCCCCATCATATCTGCCAAGTTGTGTGTTTTTTCAGCAATATTTTAAGAAATTTTATTGTTCAGATTAGGCCTTGTTCTGGAAATCTTAGCAGCAATCAATCCTCCTAGGATCATAATATTGATTTCCAGGTGTCAAAAGTTTTATTATTATTTGTAATAATAAGTCCCAGCATAGGCACTGGCTTCTGTCCTCATCCTTTGCTTCTCCCCGATGAAAAAAACATCAAAGTAATGTAGCTTGGCCCAGTTACCCAGACAGCCTGGTGCATAGC
>JANHFL010001700.1:425222-435988 GCA_032468155.1 Oxyrhabdium leporinum | reverse complement strand
TTTCACGACATGGATCTCATTTCTTCGTCCATCCATTCAGATTAGCACAGCTTTTCCCCTCGGGAGGCTTCCCTTCATCCCAGCCATGGATTTCAGCAGTTCCATCTGTCCTGCATTTGTTTGTGTGAATGTTCATGGAACCAAAATCCAGCCCATAATTGTTCTGTGTGTTTTGGATAGCCGCCCTCCTCCTCTAAGAATTCTCTTAGCCAAGTAATTAAGTATGTTTTTTTGGTTTTGATCCATTGTGATGCTGTTGGGATTTTTGACTGTTTTGTAAGGATGGGTTTATGGTTAGTAAATCATTTTAAAAAAATATTCTTCATTATTAGCTGATCAGACACTTCAGGAACGAATGGCATCAAATATCGTAAGTAAATTGATCAACATAAATGTAGCAATGAAACGTAAATGAGGTAAAATTTAAAGAAACATTTTAAAAATCAGCGCAGAGAAGCATATCGGAAAACCTACTATCAAAATATTTGTTTCTTGACTAATAAACTGTGCCTATTACAGTAGCACATACCAGAGAGTTATCCACAAAAGACATGCATACTTTTAACATAAGCAGCATAATAAAAGAATGCCACAGGAATTGGAAATGGAATCCCCAAAACCTTATTTTGACTCTATAATGGGCCGCAAACTGAATCAGAACAGGGCCCTGGGGAGGCTGGGCCTGGGAAGCTTTGCCTGAATTGTTTAGCTTAGTACAGTTATATTCCAGTCAGCATCCTTGTTGCAAACACCTAAGACTCCCAGATGGGAAAGTTGTTCCTTCTTACCTACCTCAGGTCTTCATTATTTATCTCCATTGGAGATAAATAAATAAAGATAGCTTCAATGTGTGTTAATGCGCTAGCTAACTCGTGGATCAAGTAATTATCAATGGGCAAAATACTCTTGAATCAGGAAGCTTGAGAGACTGAGTTTATGAAATGATTGATTGATTTGATTTGCACCTATAGCTGGTTACTGAAGTTCATCGTGCTGTGTTTTATGTGTTTGGCTACCTTCTCTCCTTTTTTTTTTTTTTTAAAAAATAAGGCTTTACTCATAACTGGAGATGGAGCAGGGGATTGTATCTTGAAAGAACTGTTCTTCCAACATGCCTAGGTTATGCTGAGCTAATTTGCCTAAGAGGAAAATAAATGAATGCTGCCTAGATGGCTCTCTTCCTCCCAGTGGCTTAGTTTGGCTTGGAGATTCCCTTTTCCTGAGATCAGAGAAAAATAATGGCGAGAATTGTATTGCATCTAAATATGAAACTCTGTAGTATAAAGCAAAAATAAAACAAAAGGGAGCTGGGCTTTTCAAAGTTGACCTCTATTTAATTTAAAATATTTAAAGAAGAGGAATATGAAAGTGAAATCCATGCATTTTTTAAAGTTAGTTCTTCAGCCACTACATATAAATTGATTGCAATTAATAAACATACAGCTAACAAATTATAACTAGGGATTATAGGGTTTATTTAATAATTTCATGTGCGTATATTTATGCTTATCTTAAATTGTATCTGTATGTAAAATTATAGAATTTGAGATGGAGACTACATTTATTTTCGACCCTGGGCAGAAAAGCTGGAATGTTGAATTAATTTGTTAAATAATGAGAATTTTTTATGTTCTCTTTTGTGCATATATTCTTAAAATTGTGTGTGTGAATGTGTTAGAATACAAAGATTTTTTTTATAAAACTCTATCTCCCGTGCTTGTGTTTCTTCAGAAAAATGGAAATATACTTATTTCCCAAGCAGAATATAAAAGTCGTTCTTTCTGTTGCTATAATATTTTGAAACATAGGTTTCCACTTATATTTCATAAATCAAAGAAGAATCGAGTTAGCTAATACAATTAAACCATACACATATCAAGTGTCAAACCAGGCAACATACTGAAATGTTTTTGAAATGGCTCCAGAGAATGAATGGTTGAATTGATAAAACTGAGAAATTAAATGTTGTCTTTTAGAAATAAATCCATTCTTCTCCAATGGAGTCTTCTTTAAAGTGTATTTATTTTTTATATTTAATTACAAAGAATAATTAGTTTATGTTTTTGGTTTCTTTCAGGGATGATGGTGGTGATCGTATTATTGCTGATTGCTATTGTGGTTGTTGCTGTGTGGCCTACAAAGTAATCAGAGATTATCTCATTTTGCAACTAAGTGTTAATAGTCATCTATAGGAAGGACGACCCCACTTTGTTATTGGCACTGTCCATGGATATAGTTGTTCTCACTCCACTATGAGAGACAGATCTATGCCTGAGCTGCATAAAGGTTTTACAAAATTCTGTATAAAACTTTGTATACTCAAGAACATAACTGGAAAAGAAATGACTCACCCGAATAAACTTCAAGGCATAAATTGAAATTAATTTCAAAGAAATACTTTGTCTATAAATGCTTCTAATAGTACTAAGTGGAATTTTCTCTTAATCTCTGCAGTGTGTAATTAAAGTGTTAGCATTTTCTTTCAACATTAGTTCCTTAGTGCTGAACTACATAGTTCTTCCTGAAAGAATGTCAAAGATTCAAGAGAATACCATTTTTGAAGAGTGAACATCTTTCAAATAAATAAAAAATCCACAAAATATTTGACTTGAGTCAGAGGGCAAATACTATTGTAAAATGGTATCTATCAGATATATATTTTGGAAAGAAAAGATGAAGTTTCTGTCCAAAAATGTAGAATCAAACATATTATGTTAAATACCTGGGTTTCTTTTCTTTACCAAGGTACATTAATAGCAGAGAAGAAATGGAATTACTGTAGATACCCAGAGTTTCAAAATGTGTTTTTTCTGTATATGATTTTTCTAAAATGATTCACTTAACAGAATTGGCAGGAAACTGACTTTACGTCTCTCGGTAACTTGCCCTGAACATTCAAAATCTACACTGAAGGATTAGCAGAACACATTTGGGAGAATGATGAAGGCTTCAAAGGACACAAATTCTATTGCATCAACATCTTTCTATTTATGCAACACTGGATTAAACCTCAGTGTTAATCCATGTCCAGATATTGTGATTTTTGTGGTGTATATATTGACATAATGGATAGCAAGGAAGTAAGACTGAATAGAAGCCATTTTAGTTCTATAGGAGTTCTTTTGCTATCTTGTATTTTATTTTATTTTGTATCCTTTTCACCCAAGAATATTTAAAGCCTTTATCTTTGTTCTTGAATATCTAGGATTAATGACATTCTAGCCCATGTAGCATTGAAGCATTGATATATGTTGAATAATTCAGATTAGAGAAAATGTGCTATGAGAGCTGATGATTGCAGGAGAAAATTATATTAAGAGCCTTATCTACATCTCCAGTAAAGGGCTGAAATTCTTTAATATACTTTTTTATGTGTTGTTATTTCAGAGTAATTGATCTTCCCCATGTTTGATCAAATAGAATTGACGATCCATTATTAAATATAATAAAGGTTCAATTTAAAAAAAAACAAATTAATATATTAATTAGAAAGATAGGATAAAAATCTCCAAATAAAATGTTTGACCAGCTGATATCGGACGCTATTTTTTCTATTGCCAGAGGTTTTCATCATAGGGAACTATCACAAGAAGTTGCCCTTCAATTGTACAAACAAAAAAGCAAGCTATCATAATATAATTAATTGTATTCGACATGGATGTTGCAAAGGTGCTTTTAAAAAGGCAACTGGACTTTTCATGATCTGGATGATTGACAATATCCATAGACAGTTGGATATACTTGGTGATATTAATTAGAGCAATGGAACTATACATCACAATTGAATTTGCTTTTTTTTAAAAAGGAAAATTCTATTTTGGGATGTATTAATAGCACCAATAACGTCTAGTTCCCAGAAAATAACCTGCTCACTCTACTCCTCTTGGTCATTCTCTACTTGGCAAAAATATGTCCATGACAAACTGCACTGAATTCAGAGGGGGCACCAAAAATAACCAAGTTCCATGAGGAACAGTTAAGGGATCTGAGTCTGCCTAACCTGCAGAAGACCAAGGGATCATATGATACTGGTCTCCAATATTGGAAGAGTTGAGAGGGGAAAGTAGTAGACTTATTTATCTGTAGGTCAAAGCCAGAACCAGCAGATAGAAGTTGCAGAGATGTAGATTCAGCTTATAGATAAAAGAAATTTCTTGAGGGACCAAACTCTCAACTGATGCCATTAGTTGCTTTGTGTAGAAATATAGTTCCCCTTCAACAGAAGTATTCAAATAAAATATTAAGTTGTCCAAATTTTTTAGCAAATCCTTCACTGAGCCAAAGGATTAAACTAGGTAACTTATAAGGTCTTTCCAACTCTGTGGTGAAATGAAGAGTTTTCATTATTATTGGAGAAATTCACTTCTGAAGCTGGAACAGATGACATTTTTCTGTGTTTATGAATTCATTTGCAGTAAAAGGAGATCAGTGACTTGATAGCTTTTAGATAAATCAAGCACAGAAAAGATTGGCTTATCTCTTGATCTTCAGTTAAAATTGATTAATGCCATTTCCTCAAGAGGTAGTTCTCCTTGGAGAAAAACGTTAAAACTATCTCCTTGTGATGTGTGTCTCCTAAATTAAATGTTGAAAAGAAATAACTCATTTTATGGTGCAATATTTTTCTAATGGCATGTAGATTTGTTATAAAATATTTAGCATCATTGGTTTTTGAAATTACATATGTAAAGCTTTTGGATATTTTCACATCGCCACATATTTTATATTCATTTTTATAATAATTCAGTAAATTTAGCCAAGCTGAGAGAAAAGCAGCTGAGTCTCCTGTGTTGAAATGAATTTTGAGCTCTAAACACTTTCTGGATATTTATTTGCAGAAATGGGAAACCCAGGGCACAACTAATACTAAGTGGCCTATTTGTCATATGGAGATAACGTGTGAGCTAAACTCTTTTTTCAGATCAAATAAATGGTGTTTTTAAACTTAAAATATGTATTGGATGAACAGATAAATCCAAACAAAATTGTGCATACACATCATTTATACAGTATATATTGGAGTTACCGGAGAGTTTGGATGATAGAATCTCCACTTCTCATCTAATTAAAGGAACCAGTTGCAAGTTAATAATTGACTAGCTGTTTTCAGAAGAGGAGCTCATGTTCCCTCAAAGCTGAAAATGAATGTCACTTTGTTCATTTTGCTGCAACAGAAGAAACTGCCATGGGTAGAAGTTTATAAGAGTTTATTCGACAGATGTCTGGATTTAGTCTTATCAAGTGGATTCTGCACTGTTACATGCTCCATCTGCTTCATTATATCATCCCATCTAACAAATGAAGGTAAAAGAAGGGTGGGTAAATAAGAAAATCCACAACTTTTTTCCCCACATGTCATTAAATATATTCATATATATATAACCATAATATATTAGTATGCATTGTAAAGAAACATTGTCGCAAAACTATATGCAAAGGTCATAACTAAGCAACATTTACAGTTCATAATTATTAACAGGAATAATAGGAACAGAGGATTATTATCCCTGTAGAATTGGGGGGGGGGGGGGAGTTAAGGCGATCAAGGGAAGGAACATAAAGTGGACCAAGTAAAAAGGTGAACAAAGCTGCATTACTTGTGTCTGAATGTTTCAGATGCTTCTCAGAATGGTTTGTGTTGCATTTCTTTTGTTAACATAGAGCTTGGAATATTCTCAAGAGCGCCTCAACTTTAGAGATTGTATCAGTAGTTTTTACAACCCTCTCCTGTTACTCTTTTTAAAAAGGTGTAAGGCACCAATTGGTTCTACTGCAAATATGTATATCTCACTGTGTGCGCGCAAGTGATTCTTTTCCCATCCAGAAAATACGATGATTTCCTTATAATTAAAATATGTGTCTTAAAAGTTGCAAAGTTGTCTTAAGCAATGCAAGGTTGCATTATTTTAGCAGGGGTTTAGGAAGCTTTCCAGCTATATAAGCCATTGCATTTGATAGATGATTCTTGGTCTATGCTAGGCCCATAAACTTTACTTGTATTAGGGATCTCCTTTTGCATAACTCTTGGCCTTCAAATAAAATTACCAGCTGAAAATGTAGATGAACCTGGTTATATGCTGTCTCCTGAGAACATATGATTACGTGGCGAGAATTATGCCTCTACCAATAAATGGCCTAAAGTATTGCAATGGATTTTATTTTATTCTTTTCTGTTTTTTTTAAATGTGAAGCTGAAATGATCTGTTAAATATAAGGAGGTGTAGTTATGTATACAAAGCTATATTTACTGTATGTAGAAGTACAGAAAAAAAGCCCTTAATCATGTCAAGATAGACACTATTGAACAAACAAAAAGATTTTCTTACTACTGTAGGCAGAATCAGGATTGTTATAATATTTTCTAGAGTATTATATTTTGATTAATATATAGATTCTGCACTCTAGCTATTTTACATTTTGTACTAATTCTACAATCAGCCTTGATTTTTTTCTGCAGTTTCTTCTCTGCTAGTTGATGCAACTATCACATTTCATAGCTTTTCAGAATATTTGTGTTACAGAAGGTAAGACTTTTTCAACTCTCTGAAAGAGATTAGACAACATGAATATATATACTTTGTAATCATGTTGAATGATTATACATAGTGGTTATCAATATTTCAAAAAGCAAACACAAATTGCCTCCCACATTTCTGTATGGGATTACAAGAATGTTTGCTGCTTTGTAGTCAAGATGCTGGAGTTGACAACAAAGGCACTGTCATAAAAACATCTTACCAAGATTTGCAATGAAAATATCTTGTTCATCTGAGATGTTACCCATTTGTAAATTAAGATAGATTTACTTTCTTTTGAGGTGCTGATTATAGACCAGGCCTGCCCCTCCTCTCCATCTCATCTTGAAATATACACGTTCAAGGAAAAAAATTGCATCAGACTGCCCAACACATTACATGAAAATTGAGGAACAATTTCTAAAGCAATTTCATGAAATCCTGAACATTACTAGCAAATCAGACAAAGGCCGTCAAAATTGTTTTTTTAGGATTTTATGGAAATACATAACTCTGACATAAATGTTATTTCTGAGTTATTTCTTGAATGTAATGACTATTAATAATCCTGAAAATCTGTGATGTGGTTAAACTTTGTATACTGTTGGTAATCTCTCTCACTCTAGCCTTATGCTTTGTTCACAGTTCACCTTAGTGCTGTTATAGTTTTGTGGGCTACCAAAGAATTATTTTTTGAAAGACAACAAATCAAGACTTCTGTAAAGTCCTGACTTGTCTTTAGTCAGCACAATCTGGATACCAGATGCAAAAAAAAAAAGAAGCAAATCCAAAAAAGTAAAAAAAAAATTCTGCATGAGCAGAAATGGCCCAAGTCTTTTGAAAAAAAAAAAAACACATCCTAATAAATGGGGAAAGATACCTCATCACTGCTGCAAATCAGTCTGCAATTTGACTCTAAATAGGTGCTTTGCATATCATAGAGTTTTTCCTAGGACATGACCCAGGAGAGAATTTGTTCATTAATTTAATGAACAATGGGTCAACATAGAAACAAACACCTTTGTGTTTCTTAGTAAAATATGTATCGGATATAATTAAATGCCTCTTCTTTCACTTGTTTTTTTTTCTATTCATTTCCACATTGCTGTCTGGATAATGGATCTCCTGTTATTTTGTGCCAGAGTAAAAGCTTGGTATCACTGGCTTTGAGTTCTCTGCTTTGGCTGCTAAAATCAACTAGGAATCAATCTATTTATCTTAGCTAGATCCTGAGGGATGGGTATAAAGTGCTCAGCAGCTACAAACCTACTGTTCTTCCTCTGAGAAACTTCAACAGCAGATAGAGATTATATTGCATTTCTCATAAAGTGGTACTAGACATGGTTGATTCAGAGAATGTAGCCTGGAAAAACTAGAACTATAGAGATCTTTTAAATGAGAACAAACCAACATGACACCAGTTTTAATTAGTTCAACCCTCTATTTAGAAACTGTCATCAATTCTGGAAGGCAGTGTGCGTCTCTGAGAACAGTGTTTAGCCTTTCTTGTGACCCCATCATGGCTATCAATATCACAGTTCTGTGGTTTTGACAACAGCTTGCCATTTTCTGCAATGATGTTTCATGGTTATGGTTACTTTTAAGTCTTGTGGAGTGACATAGAGTTGCTAGTCACATATTTTCTGTGTGTCTGAAACTAATGATGTCTGCACACATTCAAGACATCCAGCCTGCTTTTACCCAATATTCCTTAGTTTTCTGATTATAGCTACATTGTTTGTGTGTGCCTATATCTGTATATGTATAGTATATAAATGAATACAAACATACACACATTTCAATTGGCATTCCAATTAATACTACAATGATCTGGAAAATTACTTTTGACAAGCCCAAATATGCTGGATATCATTCCCATATGATGAATAAGCTGAGAGTAGAAAGTTGAGATGTTTTACTGAGGTTAATCCAAAATACTCCAGCTAAACTACACATAAGGGGCCTCTATTATCATGAAGATCCCTTAGCAGATAAATCAAGAGTGGAAATTATAAAATGTTTGAAAGCTGCTGCTTCCTAAGAGAGGCAACTTTTGGAATGACTGATCTCCGTGTGTATCATGATGAGTTGGTTAAAACAGGCTGTATCAAAGAGTGGGATGGAAGAACGCTATTTTCTAATATTACCCAATGTGTAACATTTATTGCAATGAATAGAATTCAGAAAGGAAATCACAGCCATATATTATGGAGAGAAATGCCCAGAATGTAAACTCCCTTCTCAGTTGGTATTCTACTACTAAAATGTGAGGCTGATATTTACTTTTATTCCCAATTTTTGGACCTTAGACATTTTTGGATTAAAATTCCTTCTGGGTTCAAAATTAGAACTGATGAAATCTCTGCTGATACAGACACCAATGCTGGAAGAATGGTCTATGTACAGATAGTCCTCGACTTACAACAGTTCATTTAGTGACCATTCGAAGCTATAACAGCACTGAAAAAAGGGACTTATAACCATTTTTCATGCTTACGACCGTTGCAGCATCCCCATGGTCATGTGATCAAAACTTGGATACTTGACAAGTGGCTCACATTTATGCCGGTTACAGTGTCCGGGAGTCATTTGATCTCCTTTTGCGACCTTCTGACAAGCAAAGTCAATGGGGAAACCAGATTCACTTAACAACCAGGTTACTAATTTAACAGCTGCAGTGATTCACTTAACAAACATGGCGAGAAAAGTCATAAAAAACTCACTTAACAAATTTCTCACTTAGCAACATAAATTTTGGTCTCAATTGTGGTTGTAAGTTGAATATTACCTGTATTTTTCTGTCAGAAATTCAGCTGATAGAAAAAAAAGGGAGGGTCCAGAGGTTCATGCGAGAGTGCAAAGCAATTAAGCCACTGTATTTTCATCTTTCCCAGGAGCAATTTCTCTTACTCCCCCTACCATTTACTTCCCTGGCATCTGGCCATTTTACACTTATTTGTGCTGAAGTTAATGCAGCCTTCCTGGTTTGCCTGCAATGGAAGTGGAGATTGTATGAAGAGAAAGCTCACTTCTTGTGAACTTAATGCGGAAGAGAAAGCCCACTGCTAACTTTTCTGTTTAAGGAAGTGCAGAGAATTTCTGCAGAAGAAATGTGGTAGAATGATTCCCTCATTCTAAATTACAGTCAGTACCAAATTTGACAAGTAAGAAATTAAAGCTAAATATAGTAAGCTCTTTAAAACAAAACAATTGATTAGCTAGGATTCTTTTTCATCTTTATAAGCAGGAGTAAAACTTCTTTGATTTTTTTCCTCCCTTCTCTTCATCCATGCATGTGGGTAAGATACAAATCTTGACAAATTCAGCCAGCTCATAAGAGGATCTGCAGTTCAGAAACATGCTTGATTGAGACAGCGGCATTGTTGAAGTTTTACATGAGATATTAATGACCACAATTGAGACACACTAATGTGGAGAGATGGAATTTCATTGCACACTTTCATAAGGCATGCTTCCTTGGTCTGGAAGCTGAAATACTAATGCAGTGTTATTTCAAGCGAAAAATCAGTATAGGATCTGTTCTATGTAACTTTTGCTTTATGCGATGAATACCATTTATTTATAAAGCAGTTATTATTTTGAGATAGCATTTGTTTCATATTTTGACGAATTTAGAAAGGAAAATAAAACTCTTTTTCTCTTGGTAGAGTTGTGTTCACAAATGCAGCACTGCAAGAGGGTTTTCTAAAAAGCCAGGTCTAGTAATTTGACCTTTCTTTTAGCTGAGTGATGACTATGTTCTTCTAGGCATTGCTACTCATTGGGTATCCATCATTCAACTGTTCCATAAATGCATCCTTCTTCACAATTCTCATCTTCCTTTCTTTAAGAGCAAGTTGCTTTTATTATATGAGTAATAAGAATTTAATGTATATTTCACACATTTGTGACTGCTCTCATTTACAATGGCTAGTATGTCAGATTGCACAAGCAATCCCGTATGTCCCATAAGTTGCTGTGTAACAGATGATAGAAGAACCATCCAGCAGACTGTTATGCAGATATAATCCCATGATCAATTTTTAGCCAACAATGCCGTTCATCTGTTCTTCCTACGAACAGCAATGGAACAGTTTCCATTTCCTGCAAGTGAAGACATATAAGAGGATGGTCTCTGTCCAATATCGTTCTTTTCAGTAACAAATTGGTTGGTTCTTACGTTTGGACTTGAGAAATAGTTAATGTGAACCGAAGACAGTTCATCATCCTGCAGACCAAAATGATTTGAGA
>JANHFL010001700.1:403709-421438 GCA_032468155.1 Oxyrhabdium leporinum | reverse complement strand
TGAAGACATTTCGCTTCTCATCCAAGAAGCTTCTTCAACTTTAAAGCTCTGAAGAGCTGAAGAAGCTTCTTGGATGAGAAGCAAAACATCTTCAAAGAAAAACAAGTAAGTCCAGTTGCCTCTTGAAAAAACACCTTTGGGACAACCATGAGCTGAATGACTAAGAATCTCCATAGGCACTGAGAAATTGTGATGCACTTCCCAAAACAAGAAAACACCACCTACACACATGCTAACCCATTGAGTTAAAGTCCTGCTTAACTCAGAAGTATGCTTATAGATACCAACAGGATTGCACTTTAAATGGCTTGCCTCTTTTCCAGCATGTTAGACACTGTATAATGTATACATAAGAATCCTTAATGATTTTTGTGGTGTGGGAGAAATCATTCTGCATTCAGAATTTTCACCCACTGAAATTCAAAGATATAGCAAAAACCTTTAAAATAGTAATGGAGGGAAATGTTCTTTGAATGCAAAATATGTTATCCGGGTCTTATATTAAATAAAGGCAAGGCTATAACTTCCAAAGAATTCTAGGATTATTTTAAAAACCAAACTAAAATAGCCCTTTGGTTTCAAAGGGCTATTCAATATAGTCCTTTGGAATACCTTCCCATCCCTTCCAGGTTTAAAGCTGTACAATTAATTTGTACTGGTCCTTAGCAGCTTTTCTAGTTCCTATTATTGGCAAACCTAGAGGCATTTGGAGTGGGGCAGCCTAGAAATTTAAATCATAATAAAAATAATAATGCCACCAACCCTCTCAGTAGCAACAGTCATCATTATTTTTTTTAATCTTTGAAATGGAAACAGATTTATATAGTTTTTAAAATTTTGTTTAAATTAAAAAATTAGACATCTTCAACATAGCTTTTGCAATTGCGGGATTCATTTTGTCACTGCCTTTACGTGGTTTAACAGATTTTGCTGTGTTCCCTTCCCCTGTGGCTTATGACCATCTTGGCAGAAGCTGATCTGTCACAGAGATTCCCCCCCATTACACACAGAGGCATACAGCGGCAAGAAACTGTACTGTAGTTGTCATCCTTGGAAAATCTTCCTAGCACAAAGCTTTGGGGTGTTATATGTTTCGCAGAAGAGTTATTAGAATAGCATATGTTTCCACTTTCTCTCTGCATTGCTATCCCCAGGAGTTTTGGGCTAAAACATGGAACACTTTTAAAAAATCTTTTGAAAACATTTTTTAATTTTTTTTTTTCCATGAGCAGCTGCCTTTCAACAAAGAGGATGACTAACCAGAGTCTTCATGAAAAAAGGATTTTTTCCAAACCACTCTGAAACAGGGGTGATGATCTCACCTTTTGGACAGAAACCCTCCCCCTGCAATTTACCCTCTTTTGCACACCTAAACATGTACACGCTGACTTACACACACTCCCATTATTTCTTAATAAATATAGGAACTGACTGGTGGGAAGTTCCATTGGACTGTCTGTCTCAGAACCAAAGTAAAATGAAATCATCTTCAGGTCAAACTTTGCTCCTGGGGACTTCATATAGATACCCACACAGTTTTCTTGGCAATAGTGGATCTCTATTGCCTTCTTCCATTTGTTAGTTTGTTTATTTTACATTCTAGCCTAGTCAACTTCCCAGCTCAGTCTACACTTCTGGAATACCTGATGGTGTAGACTTGAATCTGCAGAATGAGACAAGGCATACTGACATTGGATGACTAATTTCACCCAAAAAAAGTTGTCAGTGCTTTTGGAAATAAATCAAGGTGCGTGTCTGCCTGAAATACTACAATTCCAACTGCCTAGAAATCAAAGTAGAAATGCATGCATGTTTACCTACTCATGTTTATGTGAAAGAGTGGAGTAGGACGAAATAAACAATGCATCAGCTTTAAGAGATTAAAGAGCCCAGGAAACTGAAACCTTCTCTTGTCTTTCTCAGTCTATGTATAGCATTACACAACCAGTTAAGAAACTCATAGTCTCCTTCTACTCCTTCTGGGCGGGATAATGACATCTCAACTGAACAGGTGTTAATGATTGCCTGGGATACCAAAGGTGTCCCCATATACCATTGCATTTAGTTTGAACTTGACACTTCTGCTTTTGATTCTTCATATCACTGTTTTTGAATGAACCATCAGTTGTGGCTTGTATTTAATCATACCTGTCTTTACCTAGCAGAATTTTTGAGATTGGTTTGGAGTATATGCAATTTGTGGCGGTTTTCAGTTTACATCTCTCTCTCTTTTTTTTTTTTTTTAACCAGGCAAGTTATTTAATAAAGGTGAGTTTATATACAGTATGCTAACTAACAGCAAAATGTGCTTTTTCTTCAAAGTTTATGAGAATTTGTAGCTGAGAATCCTGTAAATAATAAATTGATTATTTAAACAGTACAGTCAAAAGACAAACAGAGGTAGATGCAAGCATTTCGTCTTGACTCATCAGTAGCTACATTACAATAACATGGTTAAAATCAGCCTCAAATATAAGATCTAAGATCTAGCAAGAGCATTAATCTTATATTTGATCTTATATTTGAGGCTGATTTTAACCGTGTTATTGTAATGTAGGTACTGATAAGTCAATACGAAATGCTTGTATCTACCTTTATTTGTCTTTTGACTGTATTGTTTAAATTATTAAAACAGACTGTTTTAAATCGATTATTGCTGTTGTTGATGATGGTGGTGGTGATGGTGAAGATAGAGGACCTTTATATAATCCCTACCCTGATGCTTTCTGATATGTTTGCCTGCATTTTCCAGGAATCCCATGTCTGTTAATCATGGAAACGATGATAAAAGGGCTCTTTTCTTCCCATTTATAAATTAGAGGGAGGCAGTCAAGTGAGGAGAAAGATTTGATCCTTTCTCTCGTTCAATTTTGCCTTCTTGGTGACCATAGGGAAGGGGGCAGGATGGACAGTCACATAAATGCTCTCGATGCAACATCTAACACTGTATGAGCTCTTGAGGGTTAAGAGAAGAAAAATGACTCAAACTGAACAATAACAGTGCACAGCCACTTAGACATTTTTTCTTTTGAATGGAAGCAAGTTGAATTGTCATGTCTCACTGTCATGCTACAAACAAGACGACTCGAGGTGGTTTAGCACTTCATGATTGGGCTAGGTGGGTGGGTGGGGACAGTTTATGGGCAGCCATAATCCAAACTCTCTCTGGCCTTCAAGCACTAATAGCCCGCACTTCAAGTCCTTGACGTTTTGATGGTCCTCAGTCTAAAACAATGGTAAAGAATCTCACTGGAACTGTGTTTAATCCTAGGATTTTCTAATCTTTTTGCACTGGTATTTGGTTAAAAAAGGAATCCTCCAATGAAATGAGAATCAGACATTGTGCTACAATATACTTACAGTTCCAAAATACTTGAGTGAGCTGCAAAAGGCTTAACACTTTTTGAGGAAATAGTCTTGTCAATGGATTATTGGGCTTGCTATCTTGCTATATACCAGTAAGTCTTTCTGTTTCTCCTCCAATTCTGCCATGTCTTCTAAATATTTGACACCTTACTTTGTACTATAACTCCCATAATCCTAAACGCTGTTCTGATTTGGTTTGATGGAACTGGGAAACTGCAAATATAGAGAACTTCATGATTTCCAAGTCTGCCATAAAATGTCAAAAAAGGATGGAGAAATATACAGTCTGGCTTATACAGGGCTTTTTAACTAGAAAGCTATTATTTCCCCATGGACAACAGTTGCTTCTCTTTCAGTTTTCCAGGAAGCTGTGATGTATGTCCCACTGCAAAGCAGATATCTTGGCTTGTAGTGGCTTTGCAAAGTACTAGTTATCTATGAATGAATTTTTCCCACAGTTTTCCCAAAGCTAGGAGCTCATTTTTCTCCTGCCTTCCTGCTATAGTTAAGCAAAACAATTCATTCATGTCAAAAGTAAACTAGTGTTGGGGTCTGCCAAAATAAAGATAGTTTGGAATTAAATTCTCTCTAAGTGTTCCTGGTCCTAATTATTTGAACAAAATATAATTTGCTGGTGAAATTTTGAAATATAACTAAGACAAAAGCTTTTCCTTTTGTTTTTATTTGGTTTTTTAAAAGACCATCATTTCTGAATCAGCAAATTAAAAGGACATTAAAACCTCAATAGAAACTAGCCTAGGTGATAGCACCTCAAATCAGCACATGAAGGAAATAGCCACATTCGATCTAATTAGGATATTCACAGCTGTTATAATCTTGTAAAGTTCGAGAAAACAGTCTTCTAATTGGCTTCCTGACGGGAAATCCATAAAAACGTCTTCATTGTCCTTCTGGGTAACCTATTCTGCAATTTCACAGCTGGACTTTTTTTTCCTCTTTTTAATATTTCTCCTCACCTAAAAATATGGTTTAAAAAACCACCATGCCACTAGCTGTCAGGAGATTTTGCTCATAATAAACATAAGGTCTGGGCAGATTTTACATTTTTTAAAAAATCTGATTGACTTAATAGTGTAGAAACCAGTGTCACCAATTCTTCCTCCTCTTTCCTCTATACTGATCTTCTGGTTGTAAATAAAATACTTTAGTAATGGGTATGGTGTGGCCTTCCAGATGTTATTATAGAGCCATTCTTATGAACTTTAGACTCTACGGCTACTGTTGAAAGATGTTGGGCACTACAGTAAAATTTCTGGAGGGCCACCTTACAGTTTCCCCTTGTTTAGATGCCATGCTAAATTTATTTGCAACTTTACAGAATGCCAACATTACCATGAATATTCCTTTAAGAACATTTATTACTTCTTTTACTCTGTGACCCTGTTATCTCTTTTTTTAATGAATAAAAAAACCCATAATTTTCAACATAATTTTCTCATCCAGTGACATATGTCAGAAAAATTCAGTGAATGTTAAAAACTAAGTTCAGCTTAATTTTAGTTTTACAATAGGAATGCTTTTTATGATAATTTAAAGTGCCAGAGTGAAATCACAAATAGTTTAGAATCAGTGTATAGCATAAAAAAATAATTATGGGTTGAAGTAAAAAAAACTGCCATTCAACAGTTATGTAAATGAGCTCTAAATTCTGTGAAAATCAAGGATATACTCTGCTTACTGGGAAGAAAACTGACCCAGGGTTTAAAATAATTCTCACAAAATGAAAAGATAAAAAATACAGAAAATGAAAGTCTTGTGCAATGTCCATTTTGCTCACCTTGTCAACCTAGAATTGCCAGCTTCAAATAAAACTAGTCCTGGGGATTTTCTCTCCAACAGAGTGGAGTGATAAATGCACATATGTTTATGCATAGTTATGTGTGTGTGTGTGTGTGTGTGCATATGCCAAAGGATCTGAAACAGTGCAGGGCAAGAAATAAAATGAATTGATTTAATAACTGTACAATACGATGCAGCATTGACAGAATTATTGGATCCCTGTGTTTATACAGCATACACCAACCATTCTCACACAGAGAAACATATGATATGAAAACACATAAGAGGATGGGAAGAATGTGAAGGGATAGCAGCGCAGAAAAAGGAAGGAGGGAAAACACAATGTGTTATGGGAAGAGATATCAAAAGACTGAAAGAGAGAGAAAAAATTACAAATTACAAAAAAGGGTTAATCTCACCATGTAAGACCTCTCCCCAAGCAATGACTAATTTAAAGAAACCCACAGTTTACTAGCAATATCTGCAGTAAGCAACCGTGGATTGTTTTCAGCAGTGTTATTTATTTTGTTTTACAGTGAATTAAAGTTGACTCAAGTTGCTTGTGGAGAGGGGATGCCAAGGGGAACAGAATAACAAAAGCAGCATAATTTGTTATATATGATGTAATGTCACATACAGCTACAAAAGAGTCATTCCTTGCAATGGAAAAGCCTTACGCTTGGTTCAGAAGTAATTGGTGAACTATTTCTTCACCTTGTAGAGTAAATAAAGGATTTTTTCCCCCCAAGGTTGGATTATATGTCTCTAAGAAATGGTATGTGGTAATCCTAACTTTAGGTTCAAGGGTAAAAGCCTTGTTGATCCAAAGGTACATGAATTGTGCTAATGGAAATAAACTCTGGATGGGTTACCTCACTCTATTGATTTTTATATCTCCACCAAAAGTATCAAAATAGTTGATAGAAAGAAACGCCCATTTATTGCAGTCTGTTTATTGTTTGCAAGGACAGGCAAGTGGGTGCAAAAAGTATTTGGGTTATGAAGAAGAAACTCAAAGCAGAGTCAGGAATTAACTAGTCTCTGCTACTGACTCCTGCTGCTAATGTTGAAGAGCTTTTCTTTGCTGATGCTTTGCTATAACAAACTAAAGTTGCCAATCATCTGAAAACAAGGGATATTGTGGAAGCTGAGTGTTACTAGAATCTGTGTAACAGATAACAAGTTCATATATTTTAATATCTGTGTTTATATGTTTATATGCCTCCATCTGTTCCTCTGAAACCTCCCTCATGCAGTTTGCACAGATAGCCATTCGTCTTGCAACTTTGCAAAAGCCAAGGTCTTATGGCTTTAACAAACCTCTATCCTCTTACCTTGAGATGGCAGGGTGGTTGTATTGCCCTAATTGCCAACTCCTGTGATTATATCAAATGAGATCGGTGCTGTCCATACAGTAGTAAAGTGGGTACAAGTTAAGTGAAATAATTGATGGATATCTCTAATTTTGCCTTTCCTTCTACTAATAGCTCAGCTGCAAGTTTATATATATCCACCAAATTATCCCCTTAACATGGGAGGGACTGTGGAGGAGGTAAGTTTGGAAAGATGCCTAGGCCCTCTGATCAAAAGCATATTATCTATTTTGGCATGGGTATATTAATGGCTTAGCTATATTAACATTTATGGCAATAGCCTTACTTGGTGACCATATATATTTACCCTGTATTGTTTAATGGTTTTATGATGTATGCTGCCCAGAGTCACTACCTGAGATGGGCAGTGATAGAAATTGAATAAATAAACAGACATTTCTCCATTCAATAAGCAGCCGGGGAACTATTTGTTTTCCTCCAGGTTTCTGATTGCCTGGAGCAGATCTGTGGGTCAGAGATCTGGTGAGTAAGGGGATAAAAAAGCCATCTTTCCCACTTCTCCTGGCCTCCCCTCAACCCAGCAGCTGGATACCAGGCAAGATGCATAGAAGGAACACGGCCTTCTGTAAGATCAATGTTCTGACTGCTCTTGACCAGTCTCCATTTCAGCACCACAATAAATTAATCATTTCTCATACCTTCGTGCTTCATTGCTCTCTGTTGCACTCGGGAATCTCTTTTCCTCCCCTTATTGCTGATCAGCCATCATTTGAAGAAAGAAGCTTATAATTATTAATTAAGTTCAATGGGTGTGAGGGGAGGGAAGAAGATGAAGTTATTTTTTTCCCTATCTCTCAACAATTCAAAGAAGCCCAAGAAAACTGTGTCTAAACAGAAGTAGGATGAAGGCTCTGTAGTGTGCCTGTCTGGGCACAAGAAAGAGAAAGAGGCATGACTGTCACATTTAAAGTAAAAATAAAAATCTTGCCTTTATTATTTGTATAAAAAACTCAAGGCAACAATCACACACAATATTACTTCCTCCTCCTATTGTTCCCACAACCGCAACCCCGTGAGGTGAATTGGGCTGACAAAAAGTGACTGGTCCAAAGTCATCTGATTGGCTTCAGTGCCTAAAGCAGGACCACAACTCATTGTCTCCTGGTATCTAGCCTGCTGCTAGACCAAACTGGTTCTTTTGTACACTTCGAAGGTTTCCATTGGGTGCACAGAGCCCTCAGCCCTAAAATATTCTCTAGCTTCATCTATAGTGAAGCCCCATCAGGTACCTTGATCAAAATAAAGACTAGTCACTTTTGATTGCCTATTAAAGCCAGTCCAACATATTATCAATGAATTGCAGCCTATCCTGGTCAATAAAATTACTTTTCCTTTACAAGCCTTAGATAATATGACTGCTCTTAATTACAGGCTGTTCTTCCTGAACAATCTAATATAGCTTATTACCGACAACAAATCACAAATAAAAACGATCCCTCCCCTTACAACAATTCTAGACAAGAAATATAACTTTTTATCAATTCAGAAAAAAAAAAGTCAGGTTCTAATTACACCAATTAAAGTTTGACAACTTTATTCAGTTTATCATCTTCCATTGTGATATATGCCATCATAAGGCATCAGTGCCAGTCTGCATAGTATATAGGATGAACTGGCAAATTTAATAAATGGGTACAAAGGTAACCTTGGAAATTTCAGTAGTCAAAGATTAATGGGGGGAAAACTTCAGCTGTCCAAGGAACTCTGTCACTGACCTCAGAGTGACCATTTTTGAACAATGGGAAGTTCAGACTTCTAGCCTGGAGCCCCCTCATGAACTGTTCAAGTTCTTCAAGGTTGGGTGGCTTCAGAGCACATCCAGCAGCGTGCACAAAGCTGCCCATTCTGGAAGCCCTGCCCAAAATGGTTTAAGATTATGTGAATTGCTTTGTCAAGGTGAATCACTTCACCTCTTCGCTTCAATGAAGCGAATCATGTGGCTTCCACAGCACAATTTCTTTGTTGAAGTGAAGTTGATTGGCATAGATCTGCATATTACCAAGTGTGCTTATCGACGTTCAAACTTAACAACTCTGTAATTACTTTCTGCCTCCCATTTTAAATTTACTGTACAGTTTATAACCAATCACATCGCTGTATATGTGTGTGTGTGTGTTTGTATGTGTGAATGACTTAAAATAATGCTTCTTGTTGGAAATGTGCTGCCCTGAGTGAAAACTCTGATTTTGTTTGATGATTATTTGTTTGTTTTCTAGGCTGTCCATGGCATTGTCAGAAGTCTTTTCTAACACCGTGGTTTTAAATTTCTATTGCATTGTTTCCTATCATATTTTAAAAATTTTAACAACCCATGTTATAAATCCTTGTCACATGTTTATTTTTAAACACACACACACCCCTAAATTTACATGGGGAAAAAAAACCTCCTAAAAGATTTTCAATTCATCTTCTTTGTGAAAATTTGCCACTGTTTTACAACTGTTCTATTCATTTGTTGAAGCTCTGACCTCTTTATTTCTTGACAGATAAAATTAAAGGGATCAAATAGTTGATGCTGGTCTCATAAATCATACAACCAACTGGATCTGGTAACCTGGCTATGATGCTCAGGGCAAAGAAAGCCACGCCATGCTAATTTGACATAGAATAGTACTGAGTGTGGCAGGAACATATCTTCCTGTTTTCCAGGAAATTAGGCTGTCCTTTCCATCATCTTTATATGTTCACTTTTGTTAGTAAGAAAAACCACACAGATTCACATTAAATGCATAGTTCTAGTGCTTGTCTTCCCTAGCATTTCTTCCTTCCTGGCAGCCTTCTGCCCACACTGGATTTCCTTTTATTTCATTATTGATAAGAAACTTTCTAACTTTGGTGGGTTCCCTCTAAGACTTTATCTATACAATATGCTTAATTTCTCCTTAATGTGCTAAGCATGAAAAAAGCTCTACTTGCATGTTTGCCTTGTGGTTTAACATGTGGGTCAAACCAGCCCATTTGGCCAGTTTCTATTCAATATATTTGGACAACCCAGAACATTGATCAATGTACAAGGAGGTTAAAGATGCTGTGTGAACACAATCTAAAAACTCTGTCTTGGCACATACCTCACGGTACAAACTATACAAGCTACCCATTCAAATATATGAATAAAATCTTTAGCTGTAGCTTATGAGGGTTGTTTTCCCCATCTTCCAAGAGGCAAGACAGTAAATTTCCCATACCCACTCAGTGTTTTGGGTAGCTGAGTATGCTCTCGTCAGGGGGCTGTCCCAGAGCAAATTCCCAGAAGATTCTTTGCCGCATTTTTCACTGATTTCCTTTCCGTCCTCACATTTATGCCCATCTCAAACCTTGGGGAGGTCGTTTATTGCGAGTTCAGTTATAAACAATATTGCAGACAGGTAGGAAGGCCTTTTTTTTTGCCAATAGTCACTTGCCATACCATAACAAAGATTATACTGACCATGTTTCAGAAAAAGAAATGCCACTTTAAAACATCCTGTGACAAGATAGACAAAGACCGAGCATTTCCAGGGTGACGTTGGGGAGGAGAGAGAGTTGCTCACCATAGTCTTTCTTGCAATACTTCTTCATGTTTATCTTCAGCTTCCCTTTGGATGCCTTGCAGTAGGTATCACAATCTTTGGGGATGGACAAGAAGAGAAAGAAATATATATATATATACATACACACACACACATACACAGACACACATGTATAAAGTTAGTCTTAATATACATGAAGTCATGTGGGGAGAAGGGAGGGATGCAGCAAAGGGAAAGGGAAGTGAGAGAACAGAAGCAACTTAGCCTGCTATGAATGAGCAGCGTGCCTAGGAGATCCATCTGCCAGGACCTGATTGGGTCATCTAATGGGGGCATTCATTGAAAAACCTTCTATATTCCAAAGAAAGCCTTTCACAAAAGAAGCCATCCGCCTCTCCTTTCTTGTCCTCCCCTCCTTGTCTGATGAATTTTTTAGCCTGTCTTCTGCTGCCTGCTGCAACTCAGCTGCCTCCATGGGAGACCCTGGGCCTCCCTTATTGTACCACCCAGATCTTTAGAGAGCCACAACTCTTCCCCCCCCCTTTTCCCGGTTCTTAAACGGCAAACTGGAGCCTGATTAAAGCCCACAGAGGCCTCTTTGTCACCCCTAACCCAGACCTGTGTCAGGCTTTGGCATTCATTGCAGAAGGATTCTGGCTGGGGTCACCCCTCCACAAAAGGGGTCAGAGAGGAAATTAGCAGCCCATGAAGCATTAGCAAAGCCTTTGGCGTCCACTCTACTGGAGTGTGCAAATAAAATGCCCCAGTGGGATTGCTTCATTTCTAATAGGCCCTACTGCTGTGATACAATGGTTTTACTCCTTCTGAACATCATCCTGTGTTCCAGTGCTACTAATGTGATGCAGCATAGCCACTTTGGCAGAGCCTGCTGGAGCTATTTTGCATCACTTGGAACATGGGGGGCTCGGTTATGCTTTGTGCATCAAAGGCTGATCCTCACAGTCACATTTCACTCTCCCATCATTGGCTGGGGCTGAACGGAGCTCTCGTGACTTGCTCTGCCTGCTCATTATTCTGTTGGAAATACCAAAAAGCACTTACTCTGCAATGACATTCATGTTCATTCAAATAAACCAGGGCCGAAGAAGTAGATATGTTTCGTGCTTGTGAAACAATCTGCAATGTACACACCTTGTTTATCTCACATATGAAAAATCTGTGTGTGAGAGACATTGCTCTCTTTATAAAACTACTCAAAGCAGCATACATGGGGATCTCCAACAATATCCTATCTATGAATTCATATCTTGTTAGTTTGTTGAAGGAGAATAGCAATCAAATAAAGAGCTATACGTTACAAAATGTTTAATCTCCATCACCATCACCATCTTGCTAAGTACTTAGAATAATGTTTGGCATATTTCATACAATATGGAAATATAATACATAAAAACCAGTAACATCACAACAGGGTTGCTTTGCTGCTATAATCATTATACTGTAGCTTTTCCAAGGAACTCAGACCTCCTGGCTCTTTCTACATATATAGTCATGCTTCATATTTTTGTTGGCATTATTTTAATAGCTTGAATCTATTTCATTCCAGAAAAGGCAGCAGAGTCAGAAGCAACAGGGGTTTAGGAGCTGCCAAGAATTAGAAGAATGTCCCAGATAACTACAGAGGAAGCAGAATCCAGGTGCTCCTTTGACTGAGCAATTGGCCAATCATTTC
The DNA here is from genome assembly GCA_032468155.1 of Oxyrhabdium leporinum. NCBI lineage: Eukaryota > Metazoa > Chordata > Lepidosauria > Squamata > Cyclocoridae > Oxyrhabdium > Oxyrhabdium leporinum. The sequence goes on along the minus strand of JANHFL010001700.1, from coordinate 409,676 downwards.
TCTATTGATTAATGGAAGAATAGTTCTCTTGGAACTGCTAATCAATACAAAGGTCACCAGTAACTATAAACTAAGGTCTACAGATAAATGAGCCAATACAGGATCTTGGAGGAGAAAATGACTCAATTGAGAAACATGCCTACATTCAGGACAGATCAGCTCTCATCCGAGTATCATTTTAATACTACTAATCATGAGTTGATTGTTGCACTGTTTCTGACATACTTGGGAGCTTTGATTTCTTTAATCCCACAGGATCAGAGTAATGATCTCTTTTCCCCCCACCATCCTTGAGTGCAAACTCACAGCCAGCAGGTCTAAAGCTGTGAAGCAAACTCAATTTGCTGGTGAAAAGATGTTTGAGTGAGCATCCCAAAGGTGCTTTTTCAAGAGGCAACTGGATTTTCTTGTTTTTCTTTGAAGATGTTTCCGACCAATTCATACTTTTTATCATTTACTCTTGCTCCATTCTTAATTAAAGCTACACCTTCATTTCCCTTTCATTCGTTAATTATATGGCACAAAATCAGAAGACATAGATTCAGAACTGTTACATCCTTCTGCTTCCCCTTAGTTTTACAACATATTCTTTCATTCCACTGATTAATTTATGCTGTTTGTATATCTACTTTTGTTAGGAGGCCAGTAATTTCATCACTGAACTCTTTAAGAATTCCCAGGCCGATGCCATCCAGACTTGGTGATTTGTTTCTGTATGCTGTCTCAAGATGTTTTGCAAGATCTTCATCTGCTACTTTAATTAGCTTTAGTTGTTCCAATTCATTCCCTGAAAAAGTCAATACTGGGGCCAGGTCTCTGTCTCTTCTGTGGTAGCAGAGACTTTATACATTCCTTGAGCTTCTCATTCATTCCGTTGCTATCTAATGGCTGAACCATTGCTCTGGATTTCTTCCATTGAAATACATTTCAGGTTTTGTTATTTTCTGGGGTTCTTTTAAACTTCAAATAGTTTTTTTAGGATTCTTTATATTACCCTACACTTTTTCTGCTTTTCTTTCTGCTCTGTGTTAGGACAGGTTTAAGGAAGTCATCTTAACTTTGACAGCTTCCTGGATGTTGGTTGACCCTTCATTAATTGGGCAAAACACTACAGTTGAGCCTCAATGATTCTACTTTTAAATATCCTTATGAGGATATTTGACTTTTCCTTTCAATCTGTTTCTCACCAGTCCATTTATTTACTAGATTATATATCTGCCTATCTTATACAACGTCATTTTGAGGGGCTCACAAACAACAATAAAATGAATAAATGCAGAAAAATCAACATAGAAAACTTCCAGACCTCCAACTGCTACCCTTCTCCATACATCCTTAAAAAAAACTTTCAGGGACCTGCTGGATCCAAGGGGCAGCTATAGAGGAAGCATGCTGTCTAGATCCCATTAGATGACAACAATTGAGGAAAAGGACCTGAATCACAGCCACCCTATCAGACCTAGGTTGATCTCCTTGGGGAGAGGCAACCCTGAAGATAACCTGGTCCTGTGCCAAACAGGGTTTATGGGTAATAATTCACAACTTGAATTGCCGACCTGGAAAGAAACTGGAAGCCAATACAATTCACACAGCAGTGATGTTACACGGGTGAATTGTGAGGTGCTTAAAACTGTGCATGCTGTCATTTCCTGGACCAGATGTAATTTCTGGAAAATTTATTCTAAACCTAGGTTAGTCCCATAAACTTTATTAGAATGGTTAAATGTCTCTGATTATTGACTATCTGAATTTAATTAATGCAGGTGAAGACATTTTATATTTCATCACAGTTTCCATAGAAACAGAAAGAAAAGCAGCATGAATAAGATATGTTCATCCTATCTGTGGTACAACAAAACATACATTTTTTCTTCATTTACAGAAGTAATACAAGTTTTCTTGCCTCTTTTGAGGACTAACAAGATGATTTTAAAGAATTTTCAGGCAATAAAACTACAGCAGATGGTAAGGAGACACATCTTGGTTTTTCTCTATGATTTCTAAGATTGCCTAGCAATACCTCCTGCTGATTGAATGAAAAAGCCATTAAAACGTCACTATTAAATATTTTTTTACCCAGCAACAATATAACTCTACCTTGGTGAAAGTACAGATAGAAATACAGCATGTTTTTAATTTGGTTTGGAATTCAGATGGATCTGGTTAAAAACTATATAGGTTTTGGCTTCACCATCTATCAGATTTTACATTAAGTCTAACTTAATGTAAATGTAATGTAAATAATGGGGTTTTCTAAAACCTTGATTATGAATCTATCATTTGATTATAACAATGTGGAAAAGAGAACAATAAATAAAACAACTTATTCATATTACTTCCATTTTCATATAATTTCTGCATCAATTTTGGACTTTATGGTTGCTGTGACAAGTATGGATCTGTTCCAATTCTTTAATAATCCTTTGGTTATGGAGGGATATTTTCCTAATTTTGGTTTCATGGCTGTATAGGAAGAGATTGACTATCAAGGTCAGATAATTGAGGATTTAGTTTGGGGCTTCCTTCTACATCTTCAAGGATGGAAAACTTCCTACTGGAACCTGATGAATTTTTTCAGAATACTAAGGAATTTGTCAGTTAATATGGCTCACACTTCTTAAGCAAGAAAGGAAAAATATTTGGAAGTCTGGAAGAAATATCATTTTTTATTAAAACAAATTGGCAATAAAGTTGATATAAGTTAGGGTTGGGTTAGGGTTGTTGATAGGAAAGAAATAACTGTATACAATACCACATCTTTAAATATATTGACAATATATTTATTCTATTGGCCCTTTGTTGTCCAAAAGGCTATCAGAGTCTGGACCTACCGTATTCAGTGCAATCCTAATAATATGACTTTAATGATAAGATAGTCATAATAATGGGAGTGGTATGTGACCTATAATAGTTATAGCTGCAATAAAAAAATAACGGCATCAGCCAGCTGATACATGATGCACGGATCTGTAGGTACCATAACAAAAACCTTCTTGAAGCTGTCCAAACGCCTAAGTGACAACTTATTATGCTTTCTTGATTTGTACCGAACTCTCTGCTGAGATTGAAATCTGGCCTAATTTAAGAAGGTTAGTGGTGCAGAGGCTCAGCCTTTCAGTAGTGATGCCAGTCGTTTGGAACATGCCATCCCAGTGGGCATCTACTCCCTTACTGCCTCCCTTTGTACAAAACAGCAGTATTCTTTCCAAAACAAACAAGCAAAATAAATAAATAAATAAAAATCCCAACCTTTGAAAGTGGGGGAGGAACTACCTTGGGCAGCCCCTAATATCCATCCATCTCATATCAACTAATGTACAGCAGCACAAGTGAACCTCAAATCTTCTCTCCCAGAGTTCCTCTGGGTCTGCCCACCCTAACTTCACTTCTTGTCTTAATGTTGCAGATTGGTAAGTAATGCAGTCTCCACATATCTTCTATGGGGTGCTTTCCTTGGCAACCACCTAGTAAGCCAGTGAGAGACAGCTCCAACAACCTGTGCTGCTTTTCTGACATACTTAAAGAGAAAATATGAAAATAAAAATGAAATAAATGTTATGATGCCTTCTCCTAGTCCTGTACTAGGGAATATGACTAGTAGAGCCAACTCTTCCTTCCCCAGCTCCATAAGGAGATAAATCAATTTTACAGTAGCTAGACAAGAGAAAGGGAAGGTAATATTTTTTAAAACCCTTTTAACCAGGGGTGGGCTGATGCCAGTTCGCACCGGTTCAGGCGAACCGGTTGTTACGTTTTTGTGCAGTTCAGAGAATCAGCAAATTGCACCACTGGATGGCTCCTCCCACCCCGCCCTGCCCAGTCACTCCTTTTCTTGCCTCGCCCACCTTGGCTGATGCCTAGAGTCATGCCCGTGGAATAGCTACTGTTGCCTCTCTAGTTCCCTCCTCTCGCTTGCCTCTACCACGTGGCCCAGATCTCTGCTTCGTGAGCTTTCCTTCTCTGTTGTCACCAAGCTGCCTCCCAGTCACTCTTATCCTGGCCTGAAAAGGTAAGGCCCACTGTGCTCGGCCAAAGGGCTGTGGGGAAAGGACACATGGTGAAGCTTGGCCATCTTTCGGGCCTGGCTCCGGGAAGAGCAAGTGCCTGGTCCAGGAACACAGCATCCCAGCACAGAGCTCTTCCCCAACGGTCGCCTGCCCGCTTGCCTGAAAGCAGTGAGTCACCCCATCGAGGGTTGGATGTGGCACCCAAGGTGAGGTGAGTGGGCGGCAGTGAAGCTGGGCCTGAAAAGAGGCCAAGCCTTGCCGTGTTGCCCCCAAGGCAGTCATTCGGGTGAACGCAGAAGGTCTGGAGCAGGTCTCCCTCCCAAGGCATTTCTGCATTTAAATTTGGAGCTGCACGGGCGAGGGCAGCCCACCACACCCAGGCCCAGAAGCACCCCCCCCAAGCGGCGATCCCCACCACCACCGCACGACCCAGCCAGCCTAGCCCGAGCCCCCAGTTGCTCCTGGCCGGTCCCCCGGGGACCACGAGAGAAGAAACGACCACCCTCCACCAGCCGGCCCTTGCCCGCCTGCCCAGTCAGGTTGTGGGAGTGCCTGGCATTCCAGCCGCCCCCTGCCCTCTGGAATAAAGAGGCCAGCTGGCAGGCCGAAGCATTGGCAGAGTCACATGGCAGAGAAAAGGCAGCCACGTGCTCTGCCGCTGCTGTTCCCAAAGGCCTGTCTAGAGAATGAGTGGGAATAAAGAGGCCAGCCGGCAAGACGAAGCATTGGGAGACTTGCACGACAGAGAAAAGGCCTTTGGAATGGCAGTGGCAGTACATGTGGCTGCCTTTTCTCTTGCTGCATGGCTCTCCCTCAGAGAACTGTGCTTCCCTAAAGGTAATGGTGCTATTGAGGCAAGGGGTATGTGTGCACGCAGCCAAAGCGACGGTAGTGATCGCCAAAGCCTTAGTGTTCTGGAGTAAATCGTCACTTGGCTGCATTTCCCCTTTGTCACTCACGGTACAAGCTGGTGGCACCCAAGGCAACCATCACTTCCCACTGCTTCAGCTCGGAGCTGTAAGTTGCGGCTGGGGTCAGTCCTAGCTTTGCTGTTCATTGCAGCTCGGAATCTCAAAGCTGAGAATGAACGCTTCTGCTACCAACCCAGGCGCTAGATAGGGAGGCCCCCTGCAAACTGCATCATCTGCCGAGGTGCCTGGCCAAAGTTTCGCTCACGAGTGCCCAGTCTCCTGTTGACGGGATGGGGCCTTTCAGGCATTTAGCGTGACCACCAGGTTACAGCTCCAGCAGCCTCCAGCCCCACCCTTCGTCGGCTCACAAAACTTCATCCGGGCTCCTTGAAGGATGGATCTAGCACCTGGGCTGGTTGTAGCACCAGCATTCATTGTCAGCTTCATTTGAGATTCCTAGTGCAATGGACAGCAAAGCTAGGTTGATATCCCCCTTGCTGATCCAGCAGACAAAACGAGAAAGAGGGGCAGAGAGAAACAGCCCCATTGTCAAGGTACGCCAGAGTGGGAGGCCAGTGAACCGGAGAGTTGCTTCCCCACCTTCCCAGGAGCATGGAACTACTTGTGACCGGGCCCAGAGCTCCCTTAGCAGTTTGTTCTGCTGCTGGAGGAAGGGCTGCAGCGGTCCCATGCCAGCTCCGTGCAGAGAGTCTCCTCCTTTGAGGTCTTTTTGTGTGGGTCGGGGGGGGGCAGAAATTCTGACTTCAGCCTCTTGGTGCTGCGTGGAGCTTGGGTGAAGGCTGGAGGGAAGCGCTGCTAGCTCGTTCACTTGCTCGCGCTGTCTTTCCAGTCTAACTTGATGCAGGTAGCAGCTCACACTGCCCTTTAAGAGCCCGCTGTCGGTGAAGCTGGGCACTTGTGAGGGCTGTTGTGGGGGAACTGGACAGAGGCCATTTCCAACATGTATGTGTCTGTGAAAGAGAGAGAGAGAGAGAGAGAGAGAGAGAGAGAGAGAGAGAGAGAGAGAGAGAGAGAGAGAGAGAGAGAGA
>JANHFL010001700.1:388870-403609 GCA_032468155.1 Oxyrhabdium leporinum | reverse complement strand
AGAGAGAGAGAGAGAGAGAGAGAGAGAGAGAGAGAGAGGGAGAGAGAGATCCGATCTGATCTCAAAGAGTTATACCGGGGCTGGCGACGCACAGGTTGGATCTTTCTTTCCTCCCACCCCACCCACCAGAGATCCCTGGATTCCCTCCCCAACCCCACCTGGCCCATACAGGCACCACCAACACGAGTGATGTAGAGTTGGCCACGCCCACTCAGTCCCATGACCCTCCCGGCCACACCCACCCAGCCAGTCATTAGGGAGAACCGATTGTTAAATTATTTGAAGTTCACCCCTGCTTTTAACTTTATGTCTCATGAAAATATTCAATTATGGAAAGATAAAAATATAGAGTTTTTCAAATCACAAACATCTTTTAAAAAAAGCTCCGATTGAAAAATATTAAGGAAAATATAAATCTGGGAAGATCATGATAATACCAGGCCACTCCAAATTAGCATGAGCATAGTTTAATGGTTTATATTATTATTACATTATATTAATTTTGTTAATTCTGCTTTATATTTGCACATCAGCTAGAGTTCCTTAGGATTCAAGTGGTTGATAAGTTTTAACTGCATAAATAAATAAAATAAATAATATTTTTCTTGGGTTTTTGTTTTTTTTTGCTACATTTGGCCTCTTCGGTCTATTCCCTTTGATGTAAAAATAGCATAAGATATTTGTGTTATCATTTAGTGCATAGTTCTGGCTGATTTCCCAGCCCGAGGCAGAGGGCTACATTAAAAATACTGAAGCTGGCTGATTTTCCCAACTTGAAGGCTCAGAATGTTATATGAAGCAACCCTGATAAAAACCAAAGAGAAATTGTGCAAACAAGTTTGGGATTTTAATTTCTAACTATCAGAGAAATCCAAGAGAAATAATATCCACATATCTTCTGTCTTTTTTTTAATGTATAAATTTTGATGTGGAATATTTTCTGGACATATACAAATAATCAAATGTAAGTTCAGCTAAATTCTTAGCAATGGAACTTCCTAGTAAGAATATTTAAGAATGCAATGGCTATTGGAATTTAACATTTACAGGCTGATCATTGTTAGTATACAATCAAAGTATAATAGCTACAAGTGTTTGATAGGTGATTTGCAACTTTTTTTTTTTTACAAATGTTACATTTTAATTTTTCAAACTGTTAGAATAGACAGATGTCCAATTTGATTCCATACAGATTTTAACAATGGTTTTTTAAAAGTCAAAGTCAGTGTAGAATATTTAACTGGTTTTTACATTTTTGAAATGAAATCCAGGTCTAGCTTTGTTTTCTTTGTATTACAGTGTAAAACATCTGAGCAGCATCAAATGCTAAGGCATTAATTGCACCATCTCCCAGTGTGGGAATAGACCATATTTAGTTTAGCTATTGGCTATGCTAGCTAGAACTTACGAAAGGAGTAGTCCAATACTCTGAAAACCACCAGTATGTCCAGCATTTGTAAAGCAGGTTTTTCTAACGTCAGACATAGAAACTTAATTTTTATCTCCACATAATGGTTAGCAATCCAAGTGGACCAATGAAGCAGTTAAGGTCAGCATTAGCAACTTCCAAATCTCGTGTAGATTGTATTTTTTTTTTCTGTGAGGCTTTGAAAGGAAATGTAATTTGAATATAGATTCTGAGAAAGATAAAAGAATGAAACACTAAACTCTTCCTTCCTTATACCACATGTGATATCCTTTCCCTCTCACCTCTGATAAACCTGAATTGTACTAGAAGTAGGACAATGCACATTTTACTTTATATAATCTTGCTGTGTTAATATTTTATCTTCATCATGCTGTCTCCAACGCTAATGTCAGAAACATATTACTTCTGTGAAGAAGTAAGCACCTTCCTAAATGTGATTGATCTTAAAAAGCTAAGAAGGATGGAACCAGTTGATACAGTACTTGGATAAGAGAATATCAGGAAATTCCAGGCTTGTATCCTAGTCTGAGAAGTCATTAAACCAAGAAAATATCTTTCTTTTTTTAAAGCAAGAAAGCTACATGGATATACCTATATAGTCACCAGGAGCTGAATTTGATTCAAAAATGATTTAAATTCAATGAGCTGAAACTAGCAATTATGGACAGAGCTGACTGCCGATATATTGTAGTGGATTATATTTTTATATTCTATTCATTTATTCTGTTGTAACACAGACTAACCTGTAGTAGTGCATGTAATGGTACAGTACCTTAATAAGCTTTATGTTTGAACGAAGTTTTTGCATATCTAAGAAGGAATGCAAAGTGAACCAAATTCTGAGATTTTCTGCAACCTTAAGAGAATAGCAACAAAGAACTAGCTGGCTGGCAAGAAAACATCCATATGCCAGTTGGTGAGGACTCTTCTAGACTTGAAATCCCAGAAGGTACGTAAAAATTAAGAACATGGCTGAATAAATAGAAAGAATTTAAGAGAAGGTGCAAGCTTTTTGGATCGAAAAATAGGATATAGATTTAATTGATAAATAAGATGTCCTAATCAGTCGTGCTGGGTAACAACTTTTTGCAATTCCTGATCTGAATGTTTATGGGAGTTAAAATGCATTTCTGCTTATGTGCCTGCTCTTGGAAGATGCAAATGTTCTTTTCCCCAAAAGATGAAATATCAAGTCTTGTTGAATATTTTTTTTTAAAAAGGAATTACAAGTTTGGAAATATATAGCTCCATCTTTCATTCCTAGTCAAAACAACATGGACTTGGAAAGTAGCAGATTTAAAAAAAACACATCACATTTTAAAATCTCCAAGCAAGACAAAATGTAGGGCAGCTGTTTTGCCTCATTTGCTGCTTAGGTAAATTGTCAGAAATAATTTTATAGCTTGATGCCTTACTCGCCACTTTACTACTTATCAATTCCTCTATTTTTTAGTGCTTCTTGTGACTCCCCAATAAGCAATCACTATAAGCTGACTGCTGGTATTTTCGTCTCTTAAGCAGCAACTAATAGGGTGTCCCACAATCTCCCCATCACTGTACTAACCCCTTGAAAAAGGAAGATTTAGCATGCTAAATCAGGATGATATTCACATAGATTTTAAAGTAATGCAGTCATTAAACGTCTGGCATTGAAGCCATGGAACACAGAACACATCTTAAATAACAATGCTACAGATATTTAGAGTCTAAAATGACGTGCAAGTTTGCATTAGCTGGGGTACATAATACTCAGCAGAATGCCAGACACTTGAGATACGGAGTGGCCAATGTCTACAGTACATTCTATTTTGGTTATCATTTGAGGAAAACTGGTGCATATTGTTCACAGCACATTTATTTTATTATGTCTTCCATTACCCATTTTATTTATTTCTTTATGATCTTTGAATTATGCTGCATCTTGAGATAGCTTAAGCTTGGATTACTTATATGTCAGTCTCCCAAAATGGCTTCTAGAAATCATTTTGATTAATTGTGATACAGTACAACATTCACATACAACTGGGGTCTTCTGTGGCTGGGAACAATAAACAAATTCCTGTAAAGGATATTCATAGGATTTCATTGAATCCATCCACAGGTAATCTTGTAACCATAGGCTGGGAATGCTTAATGAGGTCAATTAAATCTGTAAACTCAGATTCAACATACCATGTGAGCTCAGAAAATGATTAATTAAGTAAAAGTTCAGTTTCTACCTTCTAGGTAAAGAGTATCTAGAAAATGTCCAGAAGTTAAAAACAAAGGGGAGACTAGGAAACCTACCAATGGAAACATTTCATTAAATAGGAATCAGTTTTTTTTGCAAAATACTGGACATGCACAATGAAAGCCATGACAAACAAGTCAAGAGACAGGAAAGTGTGAAATTAACCCCCATGCAACACCATTTTTCAGAAGAGAAAACATACGAGAAGAAGAAATTCTGGTAATGTTGAGCCAAATGCTATCAGTTTTGAGGCATGGTAAGCAAAGAGAAAGATGATGATTATCCATTTTCCATAGTTCACCATTTAGACCGGGGGTGTCAAACTCACGTCGTCACAGCAGTGTCACATGGTGTATCAGGACTTTCCGCCCCCCCTTTGCTAAATCAGGTGTGGGCGTGGCCAGCGCATGACGCATCCAGCCCATGCCCGATTTAAGCAGCCCTGATTTAGGCTATTACAGAAGAAAGAGCAGGAGAAGCTATCCTTAGGTTTAACTCTATCCCAGAATAAACTAAATATAGAAAGAATATCTATTTACAGATAAACTACCTGATAAATTCAGAATATTTCAAAAGACAAATGATCCACCACAATTACACAATCATTGCTGGAGAGCAGATGTGCAGTTAAAACCCAGAGAATGAAAGGGTATCATAGGTAAAAGAAAAGATTGCTTAGGGGCCAATATACTAATCCTCATACTGTACTATTAGAAGATTAACCAAAATCATTGTCTCTCTTTTATATCAAAATATGTCTTAAAAAGGCCAACCATTAGCAATTATTTCTTCTTAGTGCAAGAATTTGAACTTCAAATCCTATTCCAACCAATCCTACAATTCTTCACTGTTATGCTTAGGCTCAATTTGTCCTTGGAGTAATTTTATTCATTTTAATATCTTCAAGATCAACATCAGAGCAGCAAATGGTTCCATGGATGACTGTAAAAATGTTTTTGGAGAGCCAGAGTTTGTTTTCTCTGCCAAGTAAGTACTGTTTCTGCCAAATATTTTGCTGCTTTAAGCGGTTCTGTGACTGACTCTGCCATTATTTTACAAACTTAGTTGGGGTAGCCATTGAATTGATGAAGACCAAAATTAGAATGTCTACAAAGGAAGCTGTGTGAAAAGGGTTTGCCTGGAACTACAATTCAGCATAAATGAATCTATCAGATGAATCTATGAAAAGCCTGACCATGTATTGCATAAGAAATATTTTTCTCAGCGTGACTCTGCTTCAGAAAAGTCTTCATGAAGTGCAAGGATTAGCAAATACCTTCTTTTAAGGTATTTGCTTATTTGCTCTTAAAAGGAGGTATCAAAAAAGGTATTTCATGACATGAGATGAAATGAGATGAGATACTGAGATAAAACATAGTTATAAATGCTAGAAAATAGGGCAAAATTCTTCAGAGTTTTTCTAGGAGTTAGGACAAGGAATAATGAGTTTAAATTTCAAGGAAATAAATGTTGATCTGATGTCAATAAATTCCTAACTATAAGTGATTTCAACAATGGAACAAACTTCTCATGAGACTCTTCTCCTTTCTAAACTCCAGCATATGATTGATTCTGAACTGCAATAGTGGGTTCCTGAATTGAGGAGAAAGCTGGACCGGACTCCCTTTTAGCCCATCTGTTCTATGAACTTTTAATCGAGAAGGTCATACTTACATCGGAATGTAGAGAATGTTTGTTTCTTTAACTTTGGAAACAATTTATTCCATTTCATACTTTTTAAATTTAGAAAAAAAAATAGGGAAACGTAAATTCCTGCTATGTCTGTCTCTAAACAATGAGCAATATACCAACTTCTCCTTTACATGAGCATCTAAAATCTGCCAATTTATTTTTTCCTCTATAGTTACTTTTTTATTTTATTAAATATGGCTATTAAAGAAAATCTATTGTGAAGGACTGTTCATTCTTCTTTTTGAACAAGAGTTGGAATAAAATATGTGCTTAATACATTCTAAACATTATCATTTTAACTACTTGTACAGGTTAAATATATCCAGATTTCTTTAAAATTTCCAGCAGCTGGAAGTTCAAAGCAAAGTGCATACTTCAATAAACATTTGACATCTGTTTTTTAAATAGCTTGCTTTGTAATAGTATTGGCAATGGTGAGGTATGACTATCTAAATCAAATGGATAATTCCTCCCATCAAAAAGTCTGGCAATACCTAAAGCACAGTAGACACTTGATCCTTTTTGGAGCGCACGTTACAGAGAGGTGCCATTTACAACAAGCTACATCATTTATGATAAGCGACACTTCTGACCAAACCAACAGTTATTTTGGAAATCATGCACAGCCTCAAAGACTTCAATTCAAACAAACTGGACGCTGCCTATGGTTCCTGCCTGAGGTCCTAAAGTGGGCATTACCTGCTTCTGAGAGGCTATCATGATGTTTCTGCTGCATGATTTGCCCATCTTATAGGAGCAATTCACAGGAGATACTATTTCCACTTAATTTGTAAATTTACTCAGGTATGATTAAAACACAGATTTACATAAACAAACTTACAGTTTCAGTGCTGATAATGTCTAATTCATTAATACAACTCTCTCTCTCTCTCTCTCTCTCTCTCTCTCTCTCTCTCTCTCTCTCTCTCTCCCTCTCCCCCCCACTCCCCGTGTGTGCACACCATATTGGGCATTCTAATAAAAAAATGAACTTGCATTTTCCCACGCTTACAGATTAGTGTATCCCTGGAGGGCTCTTTGTCATTTTAATTGTTCTAGTATTAGGAAGAGAGACATCTCCTGATGGGAGATTTTTCATCTTCAACACTTCATGAGACCAGCAAGAGAGGAAAGGAGCCTCCTCCCTCACTATTTTGCCACCACTGCATTTGCACAGAATAAACTGGTGATGTGCCATACCGTATGGGGCATTCCTTCTTTTTTCTTATTTGAGCAGGACTTTTTTTTTCAGTATTTATGCTGGGGGGCAGAATGGCTTTTGAGGTACCTTTCTAGATATATACAGTAATCTAGCTGGACTAGTGTTTTGCATAATTTACCACTATTTTGGAAATATTATGAGCCTCCTTCCAACTTTCTTATTATTACCAAATCCTTGTTTTAAATACTTTCCTTTGAACTAAACATGACTATATTGGGCTTCCTAGGCAATGTCCCATTAACATAAATTAACACCATTGCATTGTGACCCTTCTGTTTGCACATCTCACACTGAGTTTTGGATGTCACAATTCAGTTCCAGATCACCCCTCCATCCACTAGGTTTATGATAATTTTTTCTAGGACAGAGTCTTTTATAACATCTAGATCTGAACATCTGAATAATTTATGCATACTTAATTAAAGTCATCCATTATCAGTCCTGCTGTGAAAGAGAAGGGTGGTTTTTCAATTTGATAAAAAAATAAATAAAATAAAATAAATTCCCCTTTGAATGTACTCCTTGATCTTTCTCTATCCCAGCACCCCCTGAGCAATTTGCCAGTACTAAATTATTTCAGAGTGACATTGTCAGTCATAGTGATTTCCTGGCGGTATCTAATACCACATTTTGTACCCCAGGGTATCACTGAAAACTCCTGATGTGATTTTCTTTATTCTTTCTAGTGTACGCTTTCATAAGTGTATTCGATCATAAGTGTATTTGATCAATCTTTCATTTAAGGTCAGATGTTTTAATATTAGCATTCTTGATCCCAATATTCAAATATATGTAGCATGTTCATTTGACTTCTTTAAATGGTTATAATTTGCTATGTGCACAGACTACTTTTACCTCCCTTAGCCTCAACATCAAAAACATTTTCGGTCTGATTTCTATGCAATTATTCTTCCCGTTCTGTTCACTCCCCAACTTCTGTGGGTTTCTACAGGACATCTGAAATGGCTGTTGTTAATTTAAACACCTTTATAAGGGCTCCACTAACCAAATCTGTTTTTTAGAAGAAATGCTAAAGGATCTGCTGTTGGTTTGAGTGCTTTTGGGAACAGAAGGATGTGCTGGATATAAACAGAACTAAAATGAACAAGTAAAGCTCCGTGAACTCTGCAGCAATCCCAGGAAAACATAACTGCTATTAACCTCACCCTTGGAACAAGAACACACAAATGAACCTCCAACAATATCTTTTCTTCTTGTTGAACAAGATTGATTGAAAAACAAATGGGTGCAAATAAAGCATGAAATTAGATTAAAGCCTCTCAGTTGGGGCTGCCAGCATTGAAATCATGAATTGGATAGGCTTTTATAGAGGCTGAGGCACTATCAAAAAGTGTATGCCAATGGCCCTTTCTGATGTCCACATTATTATAGTTTAGGATCATTTATGAAAATACAGTACAAAGAGCAGATGGCTAGCAGTTTCAAGGGGAGCTTAATTTTAACTACCCTGAACAAACAGATAATTTCCAGCTTCCCAAATTTAAAAAGTGAATTTTCTTTCAACATAATCATACAACAAGCGCAGTCCACACCTTCTATTTATGAAAAAATAAATAAGGAAAGGCTGAAATGTCTGGATAAAAGCAACGTGAATCTTTTACGGGCATTCCACAACAACAGAATCAACAAAGGCAGCTTGTTATTGTCGAGAGCAATACAACTGTTCAAGTGTCATCTTGCTTGAACATTTTCAACATATCCAGTATCCCTTTGATAGACCAATTGTATAAGATAACACAAAAAGGAGTAGCAAAGGTTGTGTCCAGCTAATCTAGACAGACATCTTGCCGAATGACACATTAAATGTTAGTAGCATTGGTGGATGTTTCTATCTCTTCAGGAACAACAATCCTTTTGAAATTCTTGCTGGCCTTTCCACAGGTGATAAGGCACCATTGGCTGAATAAGAAAAGACGTGCTGGATTATATTCTTCAGAAGCTGAGATGGTGTAAGCATCTCCAAGGTCACATTATCAAAATTTGGACGCTTGGCAACTGGCTCACATTTATGACGGTTGCAGTGTCCCGGGGTCATGTAATCCCCCTTTTGTGACCTTCTGACAAGCAAAGTCAATGGGGAAGCCTGATTCATTTTAAAACTGTAATGGTGTTATTAATTTAACAACAGCAGCAATTCATTTAACAACTGTGGCAAGAAAGATCATAAAATGGGGCAAAATTTACTTAACAACAGTCTCGCTTAGCTTAACAGCAGAAATTTGGGCCTCAGTTGTGATCGTAAGTTGAGGACTATCTGCAGTAGGACTGATAGAATATTTATTTTGTCAGTATAGCAGACAGAAAGAGGAGTCAGGACCAGGTTACCTATAGGACAAATGATAAACTGCTTTTGCACTATGGCAGGACATCTTTGTGAAAAGATTCCTGGCTTTATTCAGATTCTGTTATGTTGCTAATTGGGAGGAGGAGACATGAAGATAAGCCAAACCAGCCCCAGCCATAAGTGCTTCAGGAATTTGCGCTGGCCTCAGTAGTGTGCCAAAATGTCTGGATAACAGATGCACATTTTTAAATCACTGATGTGTATTAGGGCAAGAATCATCATATATTTATTTTTCCCTCACACATATCCTTCTTCTCTTGTATTGACTGTGTATTTGGGGTGGGTTATTGTTGAAAACGTACACATGTCTGATAAATGTATTTAGTGCCTTGTAAATAACAACTGGCTGCAGAATGTAGAGCTTGTGTGAAAGTTCTGAGGCAGGATTGCAATCATGTATTTTTACTCAGGAATGAGGTTTCACAATGCATTTAGGATCACAATGAAAAGGTGTTAAAAGCTTTGTTAAATAAATCATCTTCCAACTGTACCTGTGAAATGATGCATTTTTTGTCAGAATTAAGTCATTAATATGGACTACTATATATCTGTAGATGTATCTTTAGGGCTTGAGACAGAGATTGTATTTAGAGCTGGGAGGAAGGTCAGGGAGAAAAGTAAAAGTAAATTAGCAAGTTTTAAGCACTGCACCGTGTGCAGTATGCTGGGTAGCTCCTGCCCAGAGTATCTTCTTTTTAGAACATTCAGATATGATAATTCTATCTCGGTAACAATCAATAGTAGAGAGGTTAACACCCTCCAAATGACCAAAAACCATGTGATTCATCATATTGTTTGTGTTAAGATAACTTTGTTGATTGATTTGCATGTTGTTGATGGATGGGTCTTTATTGACTGTAAGATGCAATGATCTATTTGGACATTTACCAAATGGTACATTGATTAATTGTGTTTCTAACTTCCTTTAAAAAAAATAATTTAATTGTTTTACTATTCCCTGACTTTAATTTTTCACTAGCCACACAGAATCACAATAGCAAGATACTAATAATGAGTTTTGTTATTAACTACCTAAGATAATGTTGCACCGAGCTTCAGAATCATTTCAAAGCACAGTGTTAAGCCCATAAATGATTCCATTTCCCATTAAACGTACTTATTTATTGGTCTATTACTTGCTACATGTTTAGGGCATTCTGATCTTCTTTCCAATGTTGCAGGACTACTCTCAAGCTTAGATCTTGGAAGGGTAGTCACAATTCCTAATTATACTTCAGAATGGTATTTAGAAGCACAGTTAGATTAATGCATGGTTCCCTCAGCCAGTGTGAATCTGTTCAATGTATACAATATATCAGAAAAGAATTAAAATATACTAAGTTGCTATACTAAGGTCTAGTACATATAGTAAAACCAAAACATATCACTATGAAGAAAGGAGTTAACTGAGTGAACTGAAAGCAGAATCAATCCAGACGATTTTCATTGCACTATGGTGCATCTCATTTTAAAAGTTTACCTCACAGCTATCAGTTTGACTTATAGTTCGACTGCCTGAAGTAAATCAGGTTATTTTGTTAAATTTCTGTCTTATGGCTAACTTCTTAGAAACTGCCATTCTGAAATAGTTATATAGTTTGAACACCATTATTTATTTTTATCTGGAGAAGAAGGAAAATCAAATCCTTTCATTTTACCAAATAAAATTATTTATTTTGGCATCAGATGCGGTTTCACTTCACTTCAAGTTATGCCAAAACAGTTCGGCATTAGAATAATAATATGGAATAGAAGGAAAGAGGCATATAATAGTGCACAATCTACTTAAAATTCAAATTAAAAAATAATTTGCAAGGGAGTGTTAGGGAGGAGAATAGAAATCGGTTGCCAAGCACATCCACACCTTCTTCCCTGCCTTCCATCTTCTGGCAAGACGTCCTATTGTAGCAAAGTAGCTATGTCACTGCACAAAATAAAAATAGAAAGAAAAGGCTCAAACCCAAAGACTGAGGTGTAAAAACCTCTGCTTTGTATTTGACAGCAAGCCAGAACCCCTAATGGGTGCCTTCTAACCTTTGGCATGACCTTTAGCTTCCTTCATTGTATAGAACTTCCATTGTGAAACATCCTTGTTGAAAGCAAGGAGATGATGTAAGCTTACTGAGCACAATTTTGGACAGTAACAGGAGAGACAATATCAAGAAGTTGCTGAGATTCTTTGTTATCCTCTCTATTGGAGCCTGACTAATATTTGAAATCTAAGTATGGTTTACTGTTTCATGGTAATGAGGGTTGCAAAGTATTTTGTAACCATTCAATCAATCGTTATATTGTCCTACCAAAACCAATGACAAACATTACAAAAAGATGGTTATAATCAGTGATGGCAAACAATTCATTGTCAGGAACATTTCTTGGTCAACTGGCATATTTCTTTGCTAGTGACATTAAAATGACTGCAACCCTTTTAAATATCCTAAAACCCTATGAAGTCTGTGTAAATCATGGTGCCATTGAATAATCAGAACAAACATTTGTTGAATTTTTCAGATGGAAAAAATGAGACAAATCATCAATTTAACTAACCTCTGTAGGCAGAATCACAGATGGTTTTGGAAAAATTGTCTTCTAAAACCGCTGATGAAGTTAAGCTAAAAAACTACAAGGTCTAATCTGGTGAGGTTCTGCAGAGATTTATCTTGAGGGTAATATTATACAACATTATTATTATATATATTTGCTTATTTCATGATGGGTTGCTTATCAAATTTTAGACTGAATATATATGATTTGAACAAAATTAGGAAAGAAAGTCCAAATTCAGTCAATCTGTAGGCAAAACAAAAATATTCCCTACAATTTATTCTTTAGCCTGTTGTCCTGCCTAACTCTGATCAGTTAACATATTTGCATAATTGCATTGCTATTGGAAAAGAGGCACTGTAAGAAACAAGATAAAATAGATCGTATCTCATGATAATCTACTCCTAACTTTGTGAGAAATTTTAGGAACATGATAAGATGTACAGCAAACTTAACTCCACAATACTGAACAGTTTCCAGTTAATATTTCCACACTGATTGACCAAAGTACCCACACTAACTTTTTAAAGAATGCTAACTTTATATCGAAGGAAGAATGTATGAGCAGAAAACTGGCACTAAAAAAATTTCATTAAAAATATACAATAGAAGATTCATGAGTATCATCAGGAGGAAACTCGTGCTGGATTTCATAATATGATTCATGCACCATATTGTTCACTTGGAACAATAATTTACATCACTGAAGTTAATTTAATTGAAATAGGACTTAATGAGACAAGCATTTTTTTCCATAATAAAACATCAGACAGGGTTTGCAACGATGGCTGAAGAGTTACAAGACTATTTGAGGTACATGTTAGTATTTTATATTATAATATGTAAGGTTCTTTTTTTACATTGTTTCATATTGTTTGGACACTTCAATCTCAAAGAAGTAATATAGGTGCCAAGTTACTTGATCAAAATTCAGCAGGAAATGAGATGTGGCTCCTAGGACTATGCAAAATTATCAAGTGGGTTATTTTTCCTTTCCCAGCAATAATCATTCTCTTGAAAACATCATCCATTTATGATAATAAGACCCTTTAAAAAGCCTCTCCATTATCATCTGTGGAGGTTATTTATGTTTATGTTTTGTTTCACATGGTTCATAAGATGGGACTAGTCTATTTACTACTTTAAAGCCTTCATAATGGGAAAAGTTCTCTTATCTCTAGAATGTTCCCATTTCCCTGCCCTGGGAAAAGGTGTAGAGTTTGGGATTTAAGTTAATGATGACAAAGAAAGATATTAGTGAGACAGAGGAAACCTCTATAAACCATAATCAGCCTATTGGCTGCGGTTCCAATCCTTGATGAAATGCATTTCCTGTTACCCAGGTTTTCAAGCAGTAGGTAATATCCCTACTTACAAAGGCTATATGCCACTGCTACTCAAACATCTCAAACTGCGATAAGCACACACGCATCCCCCACGTCAGAGTCACATAAAAAGAAACCAAAACCAGTACCAAGTCTGCTTTTTAACTTTCTACATCTCAGCAGATTGTTAGACTGGCCTTGTGTGATCTGCATTGACTTTGCTAATAAATCACTTCTCTTTCCTTGGCTACTTTATAGTAAACAACCTTATAACAAAAGCCAAATTATCAGATATAGGCCTTTGTAGATAAACTTGGTTCTTTAAACTGATCTGCCCGGTTCTGGGGAGCCTTGTAAAAGATCATTTGCCATATTTTATTTATTAGTTAATGCTTTCCCAAATCAGGCTATTGACAGAGGTGGCCCTGGCCAGAGATCTACATACTCTAGGAAATAACTATTAGATATATTTACTATATTCTTTAGTAACATATACGGTCATGAAAGCAGGCACTTTTTAGCAAATTGTTGAACAGCCAAAACATAGATACCACATGCTTCATATTAAACATATTTAAATATGCTTTAAATTTAAGCATTACATTTTAATATTTAAGCATTACATTTAATATTTAATGATAATCGTGATGGTGATATAACAATAGTAATAAAAATCACAATAACAATGATAATAGTATACCTGCAGGCTTTTCTGTGCTGCTGGCCACAGTGGTAGGAGGAACAACAGGAATCTCTGTGGGCAAAAAGAAAAAGTGGACAGAAAAAAGAACAAACAAATAGGGAAATGTATTATTTACTTTTCTAGCTAAGGAATTGGACAATTTTATATTACCAGATAGGTGACTACAAAGATCATCATTTCACAGAGGTGACAGGATGACTGAACCACACAATGGTGGAGAAGCTAATAACTTACCCCATAATTTGGAAACACCATCTATACAAAATTACATTCAGGAGAGGCTGCCACCTAGCTATCATAGCAAACTGTAGCAACACCTATGCTAATCTTGATATACACCAGCGAATTCAGTAATTGAAAGCAACACTCACATTTCTGGGAATCATATCTATTTCTAGGAATTTCAAAACAAAGGCAAAAAACCCGTTTGAGGCCCATTTATTCACACAATTTAGAGATTCCATTACTGGAACTGTTTTCCCCCTTCATGGCAGATCTAAGAATATTCTAAATTGATGGGGAAATGGCATTTCAGGGACTAATTGTTCTGTTTCATTCCCACTTTTCCATACAAAATCAGCAGTACTTAAAATAGCTGTCTTTCTGAAGAAAGAGAGATGTTTATCTATCTTTTTATCAGTAAAGTTAATATCAGCATTCTGACATGAAAGGAGAGATTGGGTTCAAGTCCAATGGCTATAATTTTAAGTTCTAGATGCTGATTATCTTTCACACAGTGAAATGATACGCATTTAAGATACCTTTTGCTTTTTGGTGAAGTATGGAGTTTATAGACAAACTGTATGCATCTGCAGCTTGTATTTTGTTTTTATTGAAAGAGCAATAAAACTCTATTCTCCAATTTTCTCTAAATGTTTCATATCTCATTTTAGAATGAATAAAACTATAAGTAGAATTATACTGTTTGTAAAACCATTGGATGAACTAAACTAAAATTAGATTTGTAGTTAAAGATATGTTTAACTGACAAAGAGTGCCTATAACATTAATTGTTCCATTAGAGAGTTCAGTATGTTAATCTTTTGCAGCCAAAAGCAATAAATCCCAAAGGGAAAAAATAGTTTGAAATTCTTATTCCATTCTTTCCAGTAGCATTATTATACGAGTTTTCTACTCTCTGGAACCAGAATTTCTTTGTATTATTATTATTATTATTATTATTATTATTATTATTATTATTATTATTATTATTATTATTATTATTATTA
>JANHFL010001700.1:363697-388770 GCA_032468155.1 Oxyrhabdium leporinum | reverse complement strand
TCCGCCCCCCTCGGAGCTTCCCCCCCCCCCACACCAGTTCTCTTTCCTGCTTCACTCTATTTCCATCCCTGGCCCTGTGCTGCAGAACTCTACTTTGAATCAGTTAAGGAGCACATATAATGTGCAGAGATCCCTTCAAAGGGTTCTGGTTTAGAGCTATTCTTTGTTGCTTGCCTGACTCTCTTTTTTGGGTTCCTTTTACTGTTATTGTATTTGTATGGAAGAGCACTGTAAATGAAATACTAGAAACAGGATTGGATGCTCTTCATACCTCTGTGGGTAAAGCAACTTTGGTGTAGATTGTGTAGTCTTAGGGTTGTATACCACCACTCCATAGTGCTTTACAGCACTCTCTAAGTGGTTTACAGAGTCAGCATATGGCCCCCAATAATCTGAGTCCTGATTTTATCAATCTTGGAAGGATGGAAGGCTGAGTCAACTCAGAGCCCATCAGCATCAAATTCCAGACCGTGGGCAGAGTGAGCCTGTAATACTGCAATCTAACCATTGCGCCATCAGGGCTCCTCCAGACTTACATCAGTCTTACATCAGTCTTGAGTTTTACATCAACCTGATCTCCACAAGGCAGGGAGAGGGCATCACATGGGAGTTCTGCAGGAGGGATGGAGAGAGGAGGTAAAGAAGGAAATGTCCATCAGGAAAACTAAGAGAACCTGAGCCACATACATCTCCAACTCTAGTGGAAAGGAATGGACTCAGTGAGAAAAGGCAGGTAGGCTAGCCAAGCTTGGCTCCAATTTAGCTTGTCGCATTTAACTATAATGAGACTATATACATTATAGACTCAGTTTATAATGAGACCAAGAGATGTGCAAAGGAGACACAGTCATGACTAGCAACTCCCCCCCCCCAACAGTCCCTGTGCCCAGGCAATTATAGAGGATATGTGCAAATCCTGTGTAGATATTCCTGAATACAGGATAGATTTAGATGGGGATTTTTGCCCACAAAGTCTGCATTAAATCTTAGTCAATGAACTGCCACACACTATCTTTCCCACACTTTGTGCTTTTACCACATGACAGAGTTAGTAAGAAGCCTGCCCAATCTGTAGGCATGGAATTTACCGTCTTTTAACAGGCCCACTGCTCCCAGTCAATCTTTCCTAAGCTTTTATATAACAACAAATCACCTGATTTGTTCTTCCAAGAGAGCCGTTTTAATGAAAATGATAAAAAGCCATTCCCGTAAAGATTCTCTTAGAACAGAGAAGGAGCCGCACTCCATATGACAAAAGGCTTTTCTCTCTCTCTTTTTTTTGCTGGGGAAGGGGAGGGGGGTGCCTCATCCTATCCCATGGCACTCTCAGGGCTAGGAGAGTCAGACAGCGTGACTCCCACTCTCTCCCACTCTCCCCCAAATGGGTGCAATGTGTGTTTAGATCAGTTTTATAGAAACTCTTTCTTTCTTCCTTGCCTTCCAGCTGGAATCAATTCAGAACTGCAGTTGGGGAAGGCCTCGAATGAAACTGGAGCTCCAGAAGTCGAGGAAAGGCATCCTCTGAAGATCTCCTGCTTGGTCCTGCACCAGCTGGAACTGCTCTCCTTCCCACACTCTGCATTTCGCAGCGCTTGTCAGCTGTGCCCAGTTTCTGTCAACAGGCAGCATTAGCATGCTGGTGTTTGTATCATCATTTGCCACAAACTGGCTGCAGTCCAAGGTAGAATTTGGCATGTTTAGAGCCACTGAAACCTGTGGATTTTTAGCTGGCTGCAGGGTGGTGGCCATTAACACCTATTGCATGCATGTGAAGGAATGATGTGCCCCAAGAGCACACACTACTTATAAGTGACCAGTTACCAAGATCTTCCACTAATCTGCTGACTTTTGAATCTGTAACACGCCTTTTTTCTTATATGTCCAGCATTCAATCCAGCTCTTTTTTCCTTCTGGAATAGAAGGGCACTTGACAGAGCCCAAATTCCAAGGGTTCTCTTATCGTAACCATAGGTTGAACTTCCAGATACCACTTTCTTTGGTCTAAGTTAGGTTCTTAACCCTAACTTTATTTTATTTATATTTTGTATAGCTCCAGATGCTGGGCATAATGTGTTCTGACCCAGCCTTAGCAGAAGCAAGAAAAAAAATTCCTCTTTATTTACCTCTTTTGAATTAATTGCATTCACCCACTGAAAAATCCAGGCAATAGCCCTTCAAAGAGTTAACTGCAGTAACAGACCTTGTCAGTTCCTTGCGATAAATGCAAGGCCGTGAGCTGCCAGCTGAAAGGCTGCAAGCAGTCTCTATGGCATGAAATACAATGAGCAAAATCTTCACAAATACGCATGTTGTCTCCTATGACAACCCCTTTCCTTCTATTTATTCCCCAGCCAGGGAGGGGTCATTCAGCGTCCACATGTGCTGTGCTTCTCGAGTCGACTCGTTGTACTCCATTGTTCCCCTCTCCTAACAGCTCTGCGCATATGTGCACCTGGAACAGGCCCCATCTGTTCTTCCACCTCACTCATATCAGCCTCCAAAGGCAGCTGCCTCTCCGGTGGCTGGGAAATGTCAGATGGCCCTGGCTCTATCTCTGTGTCTGACACAGAGCATCCATTAGAGCCTTCCCCAGACTCCAGAATGGGCCCAAGTTCCTCCCCAACCTCCTCATCGTCCGATTCTGCCACCAGCTCTGCTGGCAGCTGGAGGGCCACAACATAATGCTCCTATTTGCTCCACAACAACAACCTTCTGAGGTAGGTTGGGCTGAGAGAGAAGAACTGGCCCAAAATCACCAAGCTGACTTTCATGTCTAAGGAAGGACTCATGATGTGCAATTGCTAGTCCACATCCCAACCATAGAGTAAACTAACCCTCTCCTTTGGCCCTGTTCTAAGCAAAAATAGAAATGAAAATACTTTGGAGTTGCTACCCAAATACTAAAACTTAACTGACCCATATGAATATTCCTGAATATTCCTGAAGCACAAATGTGAGAAGTTCTCTCTTAAATCAGTGTAGAGGTAGGTCCCCACCTTACAGCCAAAATGGAGCATGCCCATTATGGTTGTAAGTTGTGATGGTCATAAGGCAGGTAATCATGTGACCAACCTGATTTTACTATCTTTTTTTTTTGCAGCAATCATTAAGTGGATCATTGTTATTAAGTGAATCAGCATTTGTTAAGTCAATGCCAGAATCATTAAGCAACCTCATAGTTTGTTATGCAGCATTTTTGCTGAACACCAAAACTAAACTCCAGTTTGGGGCAAAAATATCATAAATTGTGTGACCACAAATGGCCATAAATGGGGGTGGTTGCTGAACACCCCAAAGCAGTCATGTGACCATCAGAACATTGAAATGTACCTTTTAGGAGAACCGTCTCGAAAGATTGAGTAATCAGTTGTAAAGTACAGGACTACATGCATCCAAACAGCTAAATATAGAAAATAGTTTATTTGCACATAAGGGGAAGAGTGAAAAAGGAATGAGAAAAGCATTGTGAGGAAAATGGCATTGGTTTTCAATAGAGTATGCACCTTATTTACTAAGATATTAATAGAAAAATTCGCATTCCTTACTATAGGTCTGGTTAGAATCAGGCTAGAAACTGGGAGACTTTGAATTCTAATCTTACCTTAAGCACAAAGCCAGCAGGGTGACCTTGGACCAGATACTTTCAGCCCTAGCAAGAAGCAGACAAAAGCAAACTACTTCTGAAATCTTGCCAAGAAAACTGCAGGGAGTTGTAAGGGCAATTAAATAAAGATAAAATGGCCATAAAATGAAGGAGGTTAAGGTAAGTTTCCAGTCTATTTCTTGGAAAATAGGCTTCCATACTGCGATGGAAAAGTTAAATATATATATTTCAGATATCTGCAGTTTGTTAAATGACCTATGTAGCTGTATGTCAGGAATATATATAAAGTGATAAAGATGTCTACCTTAAGAATTGGGAAAAAAGTTGGAATTCTCTGTTATCTGTCCCAGAATACCTGTGAAGAATTAGATGTCAACTATTACGTAAATGTTAGATTAGGAAGGAAAATTGGTGCTGAACTCACTTCAGCAATTTTAGCCACCTCTTGGTTATTTAACATCTGGTTCACATAGACAATGAAGTAATTATTTTACAAACCTCAATGGGAAAATGTGATGATTATGGGAAAGCTGCACCTTGCTAAACTAACTCGGCATTCCTTTGATACTGTTTTTTCTCTTTCAATCAGAGATGGAAAGGCCCATTTAAGCTGTGAAGCCAACCCTCTGTTCAACTCAGGCTTTTAAATTAAAACATCCCAGGCAGATGGCTGTCTACTTCTGCTTGATATGTGTTAAAACCTGTACCACAGAGATATTTGTACTAGCTTCATCACACCACTACTACATAAAAACTCAGAGCCCACAGGACAACTCTACACACCAACCTGCTGCTTTCAGATATCAACTATACTACAATATACAGTATTGGCAGATTTTTGCAGCGGCTCCCCAAAATTTGTCTGAATATGAACTGTGTCTGAGGTTCAACTTTAAAAACTAGATTTAATAAGCACCCAGTTCACCACATTAGAGTGCTTTTTTTTAACTTGAAATCATTCCTAATACTAATCTTTTATGCTGTACCATGCCATCTAATAGAGAACCAGTTCGATACAGTGGTTAAAGCATCAGGCTATAGACTGGGAGACTGGGAGTTGTAGCCTTCCTTAGCCACAAAGTCAGTTCAGTGACCTTGGACCAGTCACCCTCTCTTAATCCTAGGAAAGAGGCAAATAGTTCTGGAAAACCTTGCCAAGAAAACTGCTGGAACTTGTCCAACCAGTCTGAGAATCAGACACAACTGAACAGAAGGAAAATAATATCATCATTGAGAAATTCACC
Source organism: Oxyrhabdium leporinum (assembly GCA_032468155.1). NCBI lineage: Eukaryota > Metazoa > Chordata > Lepidosauria > Squamata > Cyclocoridae > Oxyrhabdium > Oxyrhabdium leporinum. The sequence goes on along the minus strand of JANHFL010001700.1, from coordinate 383,922 downwards.
ATCAATCAATTGCAAAATTTACTTGGAAGAGCTTACACCCTGTGACAATATCTATAATATCAAACATTCAAATCTGCCTATCTCAGGTCCTTGAGAAGGACTCAATAAGCAGACAAAAACGCCAGATCCACTCTGAATATCTGGCTGACTGTGCAACAAAACAAAATAATACTATCTAATTCTCCTACCTCTTCTTTTAGATTGTTTTATGCAAGTGTTTAGTTTTTAACATATGCATTTGTATTTTCTAGGTTTTTACTTTTATAGACTCAACATATCCTTTATGCTTTCTAAATTAATGGCACCCCCCCAGCCCATTCAATAAATAAAGATTTGATTGGACTTGATTTGTGTTAAAATGAAAGGGGGGAGGAGAAAGAGAGAGAAAACGTACTTATTCAAAGAATGATTTAAAAATAAAAAATCTGTAGCAAAGACCCCAGGACAAAAGTCTCATATGTTTTAAAGATTCTGTGTGTATCCAGTAACTGGTGAACCAATGACTTAGCTAAAATGAAGATACAGAAAACTAATTCTTTTAAAATATATAATAATTACTCAGTTCAGCTTGCTCTGAATAAATTGCACTTCTCTGAAACATCAGGCCCACAGCTGAGACTGCTTTAGTTGTCACTGGATACTCGGATGGCAGCCATGGCAAGGAGAGCATTTCTATAATTATGGCTATTATATGTCTCCTCTTGAGCCAGTTGGATTTGGCAACAACTGGGCGCAATACAATGAACTACAAACCAGCCAACTCCATTTTCAGTTAGTGTGTTGTCCAAACCAAGCCCATGTGGTTTGTTTATAGTTCACTGTTGTGAGAACCCCCAAGCTGGACTAATTCCATGAATCTTGGTTTAATTAACCATGGATAAGCATGTGCAAACACAAAGTTTACACAGATTTGAATTTTCCACATTGTGATGATTGCCTTCCAAAATCATACTGCCAGCATGCTCCCTCAGCTACGCTCCAAATTCCTTGGAAGTTCAAATCCCAAACATTTCATAGATACTAAAAAAAAAAAATCATTCTTACAATATATGCTCCATGTGCAAAGAATCATTCCAACTATAGTTACTTTTGATTTGACTACTAGAGCTTTTTGTCTTTTTCAGCAAACCATGAAAATATTCTTTGGCCAATGATTAAAGCTGGAGGTTTTCTGAGTCATTGTGCAATTGCTACAGCAATTATACTGTGGACTAATTGGCTTGACAATTTTTTTGTCTTGTTTTCTTTTGTTTCATTTGCTGGAACTGCTTCTGTGCTTTTACAACAGTGTCACTGCAGGCAGAACTGTTGGCACCTGCAGCTTTCCTTTCCTTGTGGCTTTCTAGCAAGAAAAGCTTCACCACCCGAAGCTGCCAGAAATCCCATTAGAAGAATTTTAGCATAATCTATAGCCTTCTGGATGGATGGATGGATGTCATTTTAATGGGCATCTCCTCACAACTCTGGGCAGCAGTTGACAACAGTAAAAACAACAAAAATACAAATAATTAAAATTCCAAAAGAAAAATAACACAAAGAATCCACAGCAAAACTCCTAAAGCTGTTGGGTCAAAACCTAACCTCACACATATTCGCACATATTCTCAATCTTCCACAGAGGCTCCAGGTCTTCAGTGATTTTTAAAGGTCATCCGGCTGGAAGTTTCCCAGGACATGGGGGATGCTAGCCCATAGGGCAGTGATAGACACGGGTGCTCCCTGGTTTCTGCCACATGGTACTGTTGAATCAGGGGTGTCAAACTCAAGGCCCGTGGGCCGGATATGGCCCACCGGGTGCTTAAATCTAGCCCGTGGGGCTGGCCTAGAAATATCAAAGGACCAGCCTGCGGTGCTTCTGGTGGCTGAAACGGGCTGTGTGTGGGGGCCCTCCATGGCCCTCCATGGCCTCCTGCAGCACTCTGCTGGCTGAAAAGGAGCCCAAAAAAGGGTCCAAAAATGGGTCTGAAAATGGGCTGAAAAATGGGTTGAAAGGGGCCAAAAAAGGCCTGAAAATGGGTCAAAAGGGGGCCAAAAATGGACAACAGAGTGCTGCAGGAAGCCATGGAGGATGAAAACAGAGGGTCCCACACGGGTCCTCTGCATTTGCCGGCAGGGTGCTGAAGGAGGCATCCTTTCCTTCCCCCCCACCTCCCCCTGCTGCCGGAATTCATATTGTTAAAGAATTTCTCTTTTGAGACAAATGTGTTTTATTTAACTGTATTTTTTTTAAAAAATATCTCTTTATAATAGTCATTCTATCCCTTAGGGCTAGACAAATAGTTAGAAAAGGCACTGGGACTTTCGGGCAGTTAAAGACTAGAAGAGAAACAGGGTATCTTTCTCATTACCTCTGAGCTTCCACCTGTCTTTGTCAAACAACAATTTCTGTTAATTGGGTAGTTAATCTAATTATCTAATTAAGCAGAATTGCTATTAGCAATTAGACTGAGCACTGCATCAGAGCAGGGAGGGTTCCTTCCCTTTTGGGCCTTGACAAGAGAAACCAGAGAGCAATATAATCCCCTTCCTCCTCATTACTTTTTGGATCTGTAACTGAAAAAGCACCTGGAAGAGCATTTGTACCTTAGCATATCTGAATCTTAAAAGCAAATAGAAAAGAATAAAATCTTTAGAGGTAAAGCTATTAGCTTTTGGTATCATAGGAATATGAGTTTTTAATTCAGGTTTCTGTGCTCTCATTTTTCCTAAAGTTTTCTAATATATTAACACAAAAATGTGCTGTTAATGTTTTTCTAGCTCTTATAAAATACCTTCACAATTCCTTGTGATGTCACTGAAGCTTGCATTTCTTGACTCGGAAACAAGTATTGATTTGAATATGATGTGTGCATTTAGAAACTGGAAAATTCTTCCCTTGTTTATGTTTTTAATCTGAGCTAGTTATGGTATGTCTTACTCCCTTAATACTCCTACACTTTTCTTGCCAATATCCCATATCTTTCTGTTTCCTAAATTGCTTCTAACATCTCTTACTGTTGATCAGTACTTGGAAACCAATTGGTGATCAGCTGGATGTGTACAAGTACTAAAATCTATGAAAAATAATGCCTACATTTGTCTATCCTTCTCTACATGGGTATCATTCCTTTGTATGGATTTTAAGTTCTTGAATTCCTAGGTGGCTGGTCATTTTGAAAAAACCCCCACACCCCTTAGTTTTCTTGGTGATATGTAGCATGGCAGAGAACAAAGGAACTTTTGCCCGTTATTATGGATATACTTTATTATAATCAATTCCTCCGATACATAAATACTGTAACTCAGAAGGCAGCGTATTAACTTTTTGGGATTGTACACAACAACAACAAAAGGGGAAAGAGTGGAGTCTCCAAAACAAACCAACGGTGCCTATTTTCAGGATCCACAACAGGTTACTTTTGGGGATGGAAAGGGAGAAGGGAACAAAACAAGTGAATGGGATGACATTCCCTCTTAGTGAGTTGGCTAGCTACTTGAAACCCTAAACACTAATCAAGAGCACTGTCAATTATAGCCTATCTTTCAATAGGAGCAGTTGTTATGACAATGTTTGGTGACCTATGTGAGTTAGATGACTGCCTTAACAACTCATTAATTTTACAGAAAAGACCAATAACCTGATCTTTATACTTCTGAGTCAACCCTCAACAATCAGCTCCAAATGAAGGCTAAAGCAATTTTTTTATAACAACCCTTTCAGTTTACACAAAATGCTGTCAGATGATGGCTGTGTTTTTTTTTTAAATATATTTTTTAATTGTCAGAATAATGAAATACAAAGGAAAACAGAGATAATTGGATACATTGGATAATAACAAATAACAGAAAAGGTAACTAAGCATAAATAAAACAAATTAAAGCAACATAAAAACATTTTCTAGTAACACATTCTCCCCTTCTCTTCCATTTATTTCCCCTGCCACTGACCTTAACCAAGGTATTTATATTTTACATTAAACATTAAAAATTATTCCTAGTAACCATTTAAGTTCTTTCATCTATTATTTTATAGGTCTCATAAATTTCTTCCTGAAAACCATGTTCCAAATGTTTTAAATGTCCTGCTGTGTAATCTATAGTATATATGGGAGCCATTCTTGCTTAAATTTGGTTAGCGTCCTGTTGTGGATGTATTGTAGTAAACACTGATTTTTTTTCACTTATGTTTTCTGGAATAATACCTATTCTTAATAATACCTATTATTAGTAGTAGTAACTATTATTATTATTATTATTATTATTATTAATAATAATAATAATAATAATAATAATAATAATAATAATAATAATAATAATAATAATAATAATAATTCAGCTCTCAGATTCACAAATAACTTTATAAAAATGTATATTAGTGATAGTCTATCCCTCAAAACACTATAAGTGCTTGTAGATATTTTCAGCAAGGTATGTCTGACAGTGGTGATAGTGAATTTAATCAATGGTATTCAAGGAGCATATGACACTATTGTTTCTTCAATCAGGCAGTAGCTATGTCTGCTTAGCATCAGGAAAACAGTGGTATTACATACCTCCATCTGAACAACAGTACAGGTATATATTTTGGGATACATTAATTAGTTAGTTTATTAGAAATGCATCTTAAGAATTTGTTTTGGGTCTCTAGCAAAGACTTGTTTCTTTCAACCATAATCTCTTTTTTTTCTGTATTAGAGCCAAGGAAACAATGTACTGGCACAATATAAAAGTTTTCTGCTCCATTGTTATTCTTCAAAGTTGCTATAAATGTAGCTTGGCTCTTTATAACAACATTTCTTAAAAACCAACACATTGTTAAGAATTACACCACAATAAATCTGATTACAGTAACAGCAGTTGTGCGGAGTGGGGGGGGGGGGGAACGACCTTAACACTTTCATTATTCTACAGCAATTAGTATACATGCAACACAATTAATAAGAAGTACTTTTGTTTTTTGAGGGCTTTTTACATTTCTATAATCTGGCCACTGGAGCTTCTTCCCTCATTCCTGGCAACAACCAATATTTACCTAAATATAAAAGAGAGCACAATTCCCAAGGTTTGATCACAATATCCATTAGTAGTTGATAAAGAGATTAAAAACAGCTGGATTCTCAACCTCTCATACTGGAGTCAAATGCACAAGGAGGATTTGCTTAATTTCATGTTACTCCCAAGTGTATCACTTTATTTTCTCCTGTACATGTAAGTATATGTAACTCTGGAAGTTAAAGAGGCATCTCTGGATTCTCCTCTCCTATCAGCTATCATTATGTGCAGTAAATTGGGCTCAGAAACAGTGATTGCCCCAAAGTCAGTCTGAGCTCTCACCTGGGAAAAGGTGACCCAATTCTCTGAAAACCTAACTTTCAGTTATATGGAATGACAGTCTAGAACAAAAAGTGGCATCTTCACATAGGTGACGAGTGGGGTACAACTGGATTTTTCTTTACTGGCTTTGTACCATGTAAATTGTGTACATGAAAGGGAGGCCTTGGGCATCAATGAATTCTCTAAAATGAAAGAGGATATTCCCAGAAGACCACATAGCTTCATCCATGGATGCATCTCTCATAGTCATAGCTACCTCATAGCTAGTCATCAACTCCCCTTCACTCTTAAAATAGATCTGGAAGCAACATCATTTGTTCATTAAAGTAATTGTGTAAGCAAGTTAGGACAGATTCATTGTTTATATACATGTCAGCCATGAAATAGGAGATTTCACAGAATTAGAATTGTAGGCTACTATTATTGCTCTTTTACTAAATATCCATTAAGTTGAGAGATTGATATGAAATATGCCAATGTAAATAGAATCCAATTTAAAAATACCAGCATTAGCTTTATAATTCTATACTGCATAGGACTAGATTTTTAGGTTTCACAATTTGCCACATTTTTTTTTGTTTCATAGCAGTTCCTAACAATGAGGGAAGTTGGGCAGTTTAATATTTTTACTTGGATCTTGCCTGAGGCATAAGTAACAATACAATAGTAGCAGGTTACAGTTAATGGGAAAAACAACAACACATATTCTGCCATTCAAATATCACATCTTAAAGTTCAAACCTTTCAAAGAAGTGACCATTATTTTCTAATCAGATCACATAACTAACATATATATAAAACCTCACTCTAAATTTATATGCAAAATGAATGCAAAACGTCACAAGGCAGCTATTGCACACATTATACCTTTAATAAATCTGAATGATAGTAAATCCAGTGTGATTTCCAAATTCATAGAAGTCTTTTTTTTTTTTTGCTATTGGCTTTGCTGTCCCCTGTGTGTTGCCCCAGAGATCTCTATGAAAAACTGCACTTTTACTGGGTTCACAGTATATACCAATAACATCCATGAATACTGTACTATATGAGTAGCCAAACACAGTCTAAATAAAACTGAGTCTATCCAGTTAGGTGTTAGTAAACAAGCCAGACTCAGGATTAATTATGTTATGGTATAGATGTCAAAAAGAGCATCCACCTACTTATGCAGGGGGCAATGGGAGATCTGCTTTGCTGGTAGCCTTTGGCACATCGATTACAAGTGATGCCCGTCACACCATCTTTGCAGGGACATTGCCCTGTAGTTTGATTACAGGTTTTTCCAGCTGCACCCACGGGATGGCAATCACATGCTGTGGGGGGAACATACAACAAAAGGATCAGTGGAGGGACTGGAAGGGAAGGAAGGATTTTCCAAAAAGAACACGTGTTATCAAAAACCATTAGCATCCAGGATTGTTTTATCAGAATTATGGACATTAGGTGAGAAGAGAGAGTCCTGTAGTCTTTACTTTTGATTGCACATTATTTCTCATCCAATATTAGTGCTTTAGAAATCTACCTTTCCCGAAAAATCCGAGAGAGTAATGATGTCTGACCAGTACTTCTCCTTGCATTATCCAAATAATCTAGTGGAAGGTATGTGTCTGTGTGTCTGTGTGTACACACACACACACACACACACACACACAGAGCTGGATGAATATGTTTAATATATGTTAACATACATGTTTGAACTCACATTTACTTTCACACAATTCAATGCTCTCATCTGTATGTTAGAGTCTTTGTTTTTAACTGTTCATAATCAAAAAAACAGTCTTTTCCTCAATCTCACTGAAATTAATAATCCTACCATAAATATGACATGAACAAAAGAACCCACTCTCTATTTTTTTCAAGTTGTCTCTGAAACGTGCAAGCTACACATGTAATCATTCTCAGTAGCAGCTATTATGTACACATCTATCTATGCAGAAAAGACATCTGAATTTTTATGTCAGTGAATATTTATGTATGGCTACATAATATCTAACGATAAATTGATGGAATGCAAGCAGAAGTATGATAGCTTGCAAAGTAACCCTGGATTAGAGACCCAAGGCTGCATAAAAGAGCGTGAGTACTTTAGGACCTTGGCTGTTCTTGTGGCATAATGGCCAAAATGACCCTTACCTTTATCAGGAAATGTTCTATGTGGCACAGGTATGACTAAGTTTGGCAACCAAGTCTTATTGCCACTTGGATATTATTGTGTGTCTATAATAAAAGAAAGGGGATGGATGCAAGAAATTTGAATGAAGGTGGTCAGATCTTGTTAGTTGATGAATATATGCAGAGAAGTCAATGTGTAAGTTTCATTATGAATGAAAGGGCTAACATCTCAAAAAGTTCAACTTAGTGTAACCTGTGTTCTTGTGGGTATGAATGAAAATAGGATTTGATAGCTGGTGATGGCTCTGTTACTTTCTAGTAAATGGTGATAATGGAGGAATCAAAGATGAGCTTTGGGGAGGAAAAAACATTCAGAATGATAGCACCCAGGAGGAAAAAAATGTTTTTTGTTAGGTACTAGGAATCAAAGCAGAGAGTAACAATATCAATGATTTATCTGCAAATATATTTGTTTTCCATTAGCAATTTTAGAACATGTTGAGATATGCTTTTTGAAAGACAATCTAGTCAATTCAGTTAACCAAAGAAGCATTTTAAAAAGGATGTGTGTTACAATTTTTTTCAACCACCAATCTTAATGCACAAATACGCATTGAAAGTCCTCAGTCATGCTAGATACATATTTAGATTTCGAAGATCTAAGCTCCACCACTTTCTACTGTTTGTTGCTTAGTGAGTCACCAGTCTAATGAGTTCACTTGATAATTTTCTTAAGGTTACAAAGCAGCAAAATGAGTCTACAATCCTGATATAGAGATAATTTTGTACAAAGGCTTGCATCAACTAAATTAAAGGAACCTGGGAATTTACTATGAAAATGGACTTTATCACGCAGAGCCAACAAATGTTCATTTGACAACTACTGCTTCTTTTTGTTTGTTTGTTTCTCTTACAGTTCTTTTTAACCCTAAGTTTATTTCTATCTTTTAGTCAGGAACAATGGGAAAGACAGCTGTAAACGTAACTGGCCAATAGCAGGCATAGATTGATACTATTATTGCCTCTCATCCTTTATAGAAAGAAACCATTTTTTTAGAGACAGGAGTAGAAATCTGTTGAACAAGAAACTGTCCACCACAGAACAACAACATCCAAAGAGTTAAAGTTCTCAAAAGCAACTGGTTGATCTTGACACAAAATTATACTAGATATAATTTGGATGGAATGTGAGAAACCACTGCCTTATGTAAAACCCTCCGCCTTTTGCAACAAGGAGGGATTTTGGCACAGGCATGACTTTATTCTAAGGTCTTGTAAAAATGTTGTCTACTGAATTTTCAGAAAAGTGCTCAGTTTAAACCCTCTGTTGCAGAAGTTCATAAGTGATTCTTTTTTCTTTCATAGGTTTATATTGAAATCAAGATTCCCTTCCTTCAAGCAAATAAACCAAGGATGCAGGGTGGCAAAGGAAGGGGCTCTGGGAAAGAGAAGCACTGGTCTTATATACAAAGAATCAAAGTGTCTGATGAAAAGCAAAGAAAGCTTTAAATTAGCAAAGATTGCAGCTTTCTTGTGGTTCTAAGAAGCATTGTAAGATAGCTGCTTAAAACACAGCCAGTGGCAGAAATGACTGAAATACACTACTGACATAATAACCTGAAATACAGCATGTTTACTAATTGAGTTAACATCATTTAAACTGTATCTGTCTTATTAATTTTGAAATTATTTTGATTTGGCAGGAAAGGCATTTCCTCCAGATCTTGAACTCATTCTGACATTGGTTCTAAGTTGATGCTTGATTATATGAATTGAGCTTCTGAAAGTGCATTTCAGAAATGTTTTTTGTTGCCATGGCAGTACAAAAAAAAGTGTATTTCTTTTGTCAATATGGCTTATTAATTTTATTATTAATGTTATATTTCAGTTTTGTTTTATGATACTGTGAACAGTGCTTTGAATGCTCTACCATTCTAAAAGAAGAAACTGAACTCAGTAGAGTTTTTTGTATATATCAATCAAAGAACATTCCCAGAAAAAAGGAAGACAAACAATTAAAAGAGTTTTAAAAGACAAAATAAAAAGGTCTGGTGATAGCAATTTATTCCAGAAAATGAAACAGAATTATTTATTGCTCTAAAGTGTATGAGTAAAAGCGAGGGCAGAGAAAAGCAAGGAGCGGATTTTATTTAGACATTGGGAGAAAACATGGTTTGGCTAAGAGCTGTTCAACTACATAACAGGCAATCTTGTGATGTTGTGTTCTTCTATTTCATGTATACAGTATAAACAAAGACTAGGCAACAATCCCTATCAGGGACACTATGGATCTTGCAGATCCTATCCTGAGCAACAATGGTATCATTATTCCAATAGTTCCTTCAAAATGTTAGTTGTAAATTACTGAGCAATCAAAACACCGAGGGCCTGATATTATTTTGTTTCACAAAGGGGATTTCAGATCTTGCTACATTTGGCACAGGATGAACAAGCTGAGCAATGATCCATCGCTGAAGCTTAACTTTTGGCAGAGAATCTTGGGAGCTAAAATTTATGAGCAAGATTGCCCTTCCAAATTTAAAGTTTATCCAGCTTACTGCCTTTCCATATGTTAAATTCCACTGCTCCACACTTGGTTTACATTGGCAAATGGAACATGAGTGCATTCATGGTTCATATCATTCATCATTTTTTCATCAAAAGCCTGGAAGTCTTTTCCCAGGGTGCATTACAGTTTTACACTAATTTTACTAAACCTGGGAGAAGCTCTCTTCCAATAGGATTACATTAGTATCAGTAGCCTGGCAAATATCAGAGTTGAAATTAATCAAAGAGGCTTAAAGAAGCAGTTCTACATATTGGGCTTGCTGCTTCAGGAAGCTCTACTTTTAGAAAAAGAATGGAGAAGAAATAAAAGGAAACCATCATTTTGTTTAAGAAGAAACAGGAAGGGGGCATTTCTCTCATCTTATAACCTGTTTTTTGGCACACAACAAGACACAAGTGATCATAGTATTCGTTTAAGACATACATTTCAATAATCAGCTGTGTACTTTTTAAAAGATAAACCAAATTTTTCTCAAAAATAATACTAAGATTACTACAATCAGATGTGTCACAATGCATCCATGAATTTCTGTTACCCTAGAGGGCATCCAATCTTTCAACAGAACATGATGATACTCGAAGCAGTAACTCTTCAGTTTAATTAGTTACACGATTAATTTATTTGGCAACAGGTCTGGTATCCATTTATGAAGAGGCAGTGACACAAGAGGTGAGCTATGTTTAACAGAATCACTTTGCATTCATCTCTGACCAGGAACTAATATATTATAGAGAATGTATTCCCCAAAACATGGTTAAGTTCAGTTCTTGACAAATACTAACTTCCTCACAATATATTCTTTTTTTAAAAAAAAGAAAGATGATTGTTTATTTTGAGTTGTTATTGTGAATTCTGATAAACAGCAATTGTTTCTATGTTTGATTTACCTTTAGAAAGGCATTTCCAGTTTAATACCTATTCGGTTCGTACATTGAACTCTGGATTATAACAGTCTCTTAAATTTTCAGATGGAGTTATACTATTTCATGTCTATTCTGATCTAGCCACGTGTCTCTGTTGCATTTCTGCTTTAAGAGTCATATTGACTTCAGTGAAAGAATCCCTTAAAGCAAAACCATCTCCCCCCCCCCCACCCCTGATTCATACAGAAGCCTGGGACTTCTTTAAGAAGAGCACAGAAGTGCTATGCCTGTGCTTCCTCATAGTCAGATATTTTCCTTTTCTGGAGAGTTTCAACTGAGAGGCAAGATCAAGAATGACTTTCACTGATATCGTGGATTCACTTGTATTATTTGTAATTCAGTAACTTGGGAAGAGAAGGCATACTGATGGTAAGGGCAGGGAGAAAAAGCAGGAGGCCAAGGTTCCAGCAAAGTCCCCCTTTTCCATTCAGCACTCGGAAACCAAGTTAGCCAAATAAGAATTTATTAGAGAAAAACCACGTTGGCACATCTGGGAAAAAACTGAATCTGAAGCCCCAGGTTTTTCCCTCCCCCAAAAAAATTCAAAGATCCACCTCACAGCCATCCCCAATGATCACATGGCCCAATCCATTTCCAGATCAAATGGATGCCTTCCTTCTTGCACTCCTCTTCCAGGTGCAAGTTGATATGTCCTTGACTCTCTGGGGAAGAATGTTGTTGTGTCTATACTCCCTGGCTACATGTGAATATCCCCCCTCCCAATTTCCCAGGCACTAAAATGTGGCAGCCGCAGAGGCCTTCTACAAATATGGCTCCCAAGACTGACAGAGGAACTGTGTCACATGATTAATAATATCTGCAGGGAAAACTTTCCAAGTTCCAGTCTTAAATCCCATGTAATAATCAAATCTTTTAAAATATTGTCAAATGAAGCTGCTTTATTCATTGGACCCTGTCTTTATCAAGTTTTATCTTTTTTGGTTTTGCTGCCTAATTCTTAATCATGCCCCTGGCCCATTGAATCTAACACAGTTAACTCTGAATAGCACATCCATCAACTACCCCCCCCAAAAAAACCCACCCCTATATATTGAGGGTAATACCTTGATGAGTCTGTGGTATTGTGGTGGAAAGACTATAATGGAGAATTTTATATACACTGGAAACCAAACATAACATACATAGTGAATATAATATAGTGTAGGTGCTCAGATACCTTGCACGTATTATGATCCAACCTGGAACTCTTTAGGAATTACAGGGCTGGCACAGTGAGGACATGAGTTTTGAATCATTCTTTAATCACAGCACTAGCTGCCCAATGAGTTGTATTACTCTTTCTTGTGCTAATTTATGGGTCTTTATTCCTACCACTTTTCTCTCACCAAAATGCCTTCCTGAACTGCTGGCATTTCATTTCTTAATTTGACCACCCAGTAGCACATGGCAACTTGCCTCTTTTTACTGTCAAACTGTGCCCTGGAAGGCCTTGGCATGATCCCAACCTCACCACTTTATGTGATACCCCTACTCAATCTGTCATCTCTTTTCCTGTTGTGTGGCTTTTCTTGCTATGGGCAGGAAGAGAGACATTGTGCTTGCTAGTCTACCAGAAGTTTTTAATTTGTGTTGGTATAGGGTTTTGCATATGACAGAGAACTGGGGAAGACTGCTAAAATTTTGTTTAGAAAAAAAATTGTAGAATCTAAGGCATTTTCAAGTAAATGATAAGAAAATTTTCCATGGCTTAAGATAATATTTCTTAAAATTCATAAATAAAACAATATCAATAATTATTTTGTTAAGACTGGGGAGTATTGCTTGCTATTAAAATATTTACCTCATCAATTATGCTGCTTCTTTTGTTTTCTACAGTTTTTAAAACTTATTTAAAACTTTTATTTTAAGCCATCCAAATTAAATAGATCTTGCTCATTGAACAATTATTTTCTACTTATCGTGGATCTAGACCGAACTTTTTTTTAAGGGACCCATAGGCCAATTTATTTGCCATTAATTTAGGAAGTTTTTAAAGCCTCACATCTGTTTTCATGTTTTTATAAACTACTAAAAATTATATGACTTTAGGGTTTAGTATACTTCTCAAGATGAAATTTACCTATCAGTAACACAGAAGATATTTTTCTTTGGGGTAAATTCTACTGAATTCAATGGAGTTTACTTCTGAGTAGATATGTCCATCTTCATGTTATCAGCCCTAAATCCACTGCTTCGTCAGAAATAATGGCCTGAGTAATAAATATCATGGAATGTCAATGGGATGCAAAAGACTGAGGGAAAGCAATTTAGTACATCTTGCATGTTAAAATCGATGTGCAGAACTTCACTGTTATTTACAAGCAACCCACATAAATTCATAACATAAAAGTAGGCACATGGATGATGAAGTTTGCTGCATGCTTGCTTAGTAAATATTGCTTTTAATTTCACAAAGCAGCAAGGAGAATATCTCTGTAAATTATTAAATACATGTGTAAATGAAGCAGGACATAATGGTTGAAAGAATCAAGTCTTATGAGAGAAACATTTTCTACTACATAGGATGGATGATGGTAAAAGCTCATGGAAAGCACAATAAGTGGGTTAATTTCATAAAATGAACTTCATTCCAACCATACTTCTGGAAAGCCCAGTTTTCTGGTAATTATCTGCTACAATGAGAATTAAGATTTATAAATAGAGAAATCATGGGAATGGTTAATAGTTTTTCAGAAATCTGTTTTAGTATAATTATTTCTGAACAGCCAGCACTAAGAGATGAAACAAAAACAATATGGACACCTGATTGACAACACTACTTCTACGCAAATTATTACATGAATTAATGTGAATTAAATAATAAAAAGTTAAATAATTGCAGAAGGATTGGGGTTTTTAAAAACATCTATTAAAAACTTCCTAACTCACAAGGATGAAAAGAAAGAAATGCTCACCATTCTCATCTTCACTTGATGCATCACATAATACTAGTTAGTATTTATCAGAGTTCTGACATATTTCATTAAAAAGAATCTTCACAATCTGACAATGTAAAAAAGAATCTAACCTTCCATGTTAGAGTTATGATAGGAATGACAGATTTTGGATGAAATGGTACCAAGGGCTACATTAACAAATTGCATTTTTATCCAATTACGCTAGCTGGGATATTATGAGACTTGCAGTTCAAAATTTCTGGGCAAAGACATCTGTTTCTAATCACAATGATGTCAAAATAACAAAATAGCTCATGTGACATGGCTGCAAGCTCTACTTTTTTATATTTTTATTGTAATATCACAAGAATATATAAGTAATAGAGCTTACGTTATGACATCACAATGCACTTTTCTCCTCCATAATTGCCTCTATTTTGGAGGAGCATTGGATTGGAGAAAGTTGTGCAAGTATGTATGAAGAAACTGAAGGAAGTAATGCAATTTATGTAATACTATAGAAGCACAAGCAGAAAATGAGACCAAGTGCCTGCTAGGAAGTTTCATTAAAATTGGGGAGGTTGGTAAAACATAGCAGAATGTGATGACAGAGGTTCAGTTTCTGCATATGGAAAACTAAAATATCAAGAGGTCTAAGTTTTCAATAAATATACTGTGTAGGAAATATTTCATCCATTTATGTGAAGATGATTTAAAAATAATTTATATTGTTTTACAGCAAGGCTCTAACACAAAGAGGAAGACAACAGAGAAAAAAGCAACATAGCAAATAGTATAGGGGCTTATGACTAATAATTGTTTAGTTGTGGTGCTTTGTAAAATTGTCTAGAAGTCAAATACTCTGATCTTAAACATAGTGGGTAAGACAAACCAGGGTTTTTAATTAGAATTGTGGAACAAATGCTGTGGCTTGGTTTACACATCCTGCCAAACCACAATGGGTGGGTTTACACATCAGACTATGCCAGAAAAGAGCAAACCACATTGTAGCTTATTGTTCTGTGTGAACCAGCCCCCTGCTTTGTAAGCTTCATCAGCACAGAGCTTGCTAAACAGTTCTAGATTATTTTTTTCCACCTATATAATTTATTTTACCAAGAATGTGTAAAATAGAGGCTATAGAAGCTAGATGTCTCTGGGTTGCAAAAGCAAAGCATCAGTGTACAATTTTCAGTTCTGGGAAATAAAAATCCAGAAATTTCATTGCCCATATTTTCAAGTCTTCCTTCACACTAAAAGAAATGTGATGTTCTCAGAATATTTGCCTCCACGTCAGATAATAGATTCAGTGTATACAGTGATGTTGGAATGTTTGTAAATCCTTATGAATGTTCAATATTTTTGCATAAATACGATCTAAAGCACGATCTCCCTACAAGTCCTAAAATTAGATAAAGAGATCCAAATTACACAAATAATAAGTAAAAACATTATATTTGACCATTTATCTATTGAGGAGAATTATCCAAACCTGCACTGCTTTAAAATAATTAAGAAAATATTGAACATTCAGAAGAGTCCACAAAATTTTTAGCTCCACTGTAAGTGGAATTTTCATGCATCACAGCTTTTCAGAACTTTAACCAAATAGTTAGAAAAATAAGGACATGAACGGCTGGTTTCCTTCATTGAAACCAGTTAGCTGATTTCGTCTTAACTGAAAGTTTATTTCACATCTTGGGCAGGGTCAAATATTAAATCCAAGAAAACTTGGCTTGCTTAGAAGTATTATTACTATGCTCTATATAAGGACAGTGGGGGTGTGGCGCTTACACACAAAAAGTGTGACTTGTGAAGCTATCCACTGTCCTTTGCAAAAGCTGATCAACAAGACCCATGGCCAACAATGAACACATCACTATTCAAGCTCTTTGACGCAGAAAAGGCCTTTTGAACCTACGTTCTGATTTCCAGTGTAAAAATACAAGCCAAATCTATGCTACACCTCCCTGGCTGAAGAAGTATTCAAATGTAACTCCGATAAAATCCCTGCAAGATGGGAAGATTGTAGAATCACATTCAAATAACTATTAATCTATGTAGTAGCTGATGGCAGATATGCACAAGAATTCCTTTAGAATAGCAGGTTAGTTACTTATTTGTTTCTGACTATATAATGAACTCTGCATTTTCAACCTGGCAAGGCCACATTATCTAAGATGGAGGGAGGGAGAGATTCTCACAGATTGTTGCATTAAAAAAAAAAGAAACATTACCTCCCCCTTCTTTCTCTCTTTCTTTGCATCTTGCTTGCTCCCTCATTTTTATTAGGAAAGCGACCCACTTTCTTTTGTTGAGGGCAACTTTTGTTCCTTGGTCTGGGACTCAGCCTCAGATTAAGTGTCAGCCTTATTACCAAACATATCTGCTCAGTACGTTGCTGCTCTGCCAACAGTTTACCAAGGAGCATTTTATCCCCTTCAGGAAGGCTGAGCAGCATGAAAAATATCCAGCCTGTTGTGTCAAAGTGGTTTTCCTCCATCCGCAGGCCTGAATTCCTTTGGTCTCTCTGAACCGCCTTGCTCTCGAGGACTCAAAGCTGCCAAGCCATGATGTCAAGCAGCCTTTTCTTCCCCTTCCCCGCTCAGTGCCCACATTCAGCCTTGTGGCTGTTTCTCTCTCCCCACCCCCAGCCTTCTTCAGCTGAAAAATCCCAGTTGATTCAAAAGGTTCAGGCAGTTCTGAGTGGCCCACATTAGCTGGGCATGTTTCCTTTCTACCAGATGAATGAAAGGGGCTCACAATACATCTGCCTCCCACGGACACACACTTTACACCGAAATGCAAGGCCCTGCCCAAACCGTAAGAGCCTGGGCAGCATAAATAGGATCACAATACAAGACTGTAATTATGCCAGAGATCTTCCAAATTCAGCTTGTCAATTATCTGAGACTCTCAACTTCACTTTTAGGCTTCATCATTTCAACTATCATATTTTAGGCCGGAAAGCAGCATCTACTCAAAGGTCTGGGGCATGAAAGTCTGAATGGACAATGGAGGTCTTGCTTGCTGTTTCCTGGTTCACAATCACCACATGCAAATCACTTTACCTCACCAACACTCTTTCTGCCAGGCCTTTGATCCTTCTCCCCTTTCACCCTTGTATTAATTTGCAGTTAGGATAGAAAACAATATGCTTTTAAATAGAGGTAGCAATGCATTCATGCTTGAAGAATTTTACCCAAGACAGTCCACAATGGAGAGCCAGTGAAAGCAGATATTAGACTAAGTCCATGCAAGATTTGCCACTTTAAAAGCCTGCCTGACGAGATTTCTGATTTCATAGAGCTGTAGATTTTAAGGTTGGGAAAGGACATTGAGGACCATCTAGTCCAGGGTTGAAGGTATGAAGAATCATTTAAGGTAACACTTAATAACATCAATAAATCCAGCTTTCTCAATGTTTCATTGCATTGTGTTCAGTGTTCGTTTGCATTCATTTTGATGTGTGAGTTGTTAAGGGTGGCATGTATATATTACGCTTACACTAAAGGGAGGTGTGATGGGAAAAAGTTTAGAAACCCTGATCTACCTTACCTTTCTGCCTAGTACAGGATTTAAAGGCAATTTCAGACATAGGTAGGTGTTCACTATTTCATAATCAGTTAGCACATTTTTTGTCACGGTGTGGTTCTTATGACTGCAATGAAATATACTTATATCCACTTGGAGTGGTCATTTTCTTGCCTATAATACATGCTACTTCTGATAATCTATTTTTCTAAGAAATTCACATTGGATGCTTACAATCTAGTTATTAAGCATGATGATAATAAGATATTTGGTGAATGGACAGTGATTTTTTTTTAAATTGATGCAACAGTGTTTTTCTTCCACCAGATACGAAGTGAGTCTGTGGTACTGGCAGCCCACAACTTACAATCATTCATTTAGTGAGTGTTTAGTGAAGTTACAATGCTTAGATTCTTACATCAAATTACTCCCTGATTTCAAATGCTTTTTGGGTGTTTCTTCATAATCTGCATTGAGTAGTTTAAATTGGATTTTTTCCCCAGAGAACAAAGTTTTATATTAATGATTTAATATTTCTCTGTGTGTATGTAGATTTCAGTGTATACTGGCAGAACACCCTTTGTCCTCTCAATTACTAAGCCTAGTGAATGAACCCTACTGTTTGCTGGTATGCACACCTGTGCAAAGGGGAGGGAAGGCAAACTCCTGTTTTTGATGTAAGAGGCCCATTTGCTGATCTGAATAACCTCAACAATCCATTCACACCTTTGTCTTTCTTCTTTCAGGGTCTGAGGTCCTTTTTTCCATGTCTTTGTTTTTACTTGACAAGTCACACATGTTCTGAATAGCTGCTCCAAGCCATTCAACATTTAGATATGTGTGTCTGTGTTTGTGTGTTTGAAGGGGGAAAGAAGAGGAAAGAAGGTTGATAAGCTAGGACAAGTTGAACAAAACAGACTTCTGACAAAAAGGTTTTAAGCCCTGAAAACTTTACAGTTTCTTGGACACAGGTCATGGTCCAGACAAGTGACACTTCCAGCATTAAACTGCCCAGATCTCTTTTTCTCTAGCAACCCTTTTCACAGCTAGTTCTCTCATGTTGCTAAATTTTGTATCTTCCAAACACTGATTTATTTGTTTGTTTATTTTATTTTATTTATTTATTTGAACCATCTCACTTAAAAGTGACCAATTGAAAAAAGGAGGAAAACTGAAGGAGTGGTCTAGAGGGGATTATACAAGCTTGTATATCCCATACTTCCTGTGGAAGAGAAAAACCAGTCTCCTGGCCTTTCCAATTATCCTACAGCTCAGTAAATGAAATGAGACAGTAAACAACTTTCTTCCCCCAAGAGAAAGACCCTTAAGAAGGGAACCTTAAGACTCCATTTTTGTTCCACTTCCAAGTTCCCAACTGGATCTTGTAAGTATTCAATTAATGCATAAAAATAAGGCAGGTAGAATGGATGAGAACATTGTTGCAGACAAAGAAATGGGAATGTTGAGATTGATGCCCAGATAATCAACCACTAGAAACTGAAGGGTAGTTGCAGGAAGAAAAACATTTGTAGATCTCACAGATGATAAAAGATAAGAGCAATCCTGCAGTTTCTTCCTGCTGGGCATTGGTCTTATGACATACATACCTTTGCATGCTTTCCTGTGCGTGATGGGTTTGGTCATATCCCGATAGTAGCCTTCTTTACAATAGTGACAGTGACGACCAGCTGTGTTGTGTCGGCAATTAAGGCAAACACCCCCACTCTTGCGACCAGATAATTTGTAGAGTTCCATGTTAAAACGACACCTTCTGGCATGGAGATTGCAGTTGCAAGCTGGAAGGAAGGAGGAAAAATGGAGGTGTAAAGTTTGGCGGTTCTCAGATACTGATAAATTTGGCATTAAATCGTATATTGTCTAGATATATTATCAGCAAACATGTATAAAATAGCAACAAGCCCCCAATTCCTAGTCACCCACATTCTATAACATCGTATGTCAGCTTCTGCTCTGGAAGATACTTTAATAAGACTTTAATCAAAATGTTAGTCTTTTCTTGCTTTCTCTAAAACTATCAAGAAAGTAACACAAAAAAGCTTCCTTAAAGTGGTGCCCTTTGCAAATGTGCTGGAAATTGCACAAATCCATGCCATGAATCCCTCATTCATTATTATTATGGGGCCTTGATATATGGTTTATTAATCTGCTTTGGAACAGGGAAACATTATAATCCATTCTAGTTTCCTAGGTTTAGTTCATGCTGCCAATGGGAAATAAAGGCATGATATTTGCTTATTGTATTTGATAACTGATATTATTAATTCTTTGTTCTGAAATTGTAACACCATTTTTTAATGAATTCCTGCCGATATAATTCAATTCTCTTACTCAACTCTATCCAAAATTTCTATTTCTGAAATTCTGTTTAGAGTGTTTATTTGCAAATTTTATACAGAACACAAATCCATTTTTATAAATCCCACTGTAACATATAAAAACATAATTTCATTCTAAATTTATATTTTAATCAAATACATCATAACAAATTTACTTATATAAAGTATCAGGGAAATTTGAAAAAAACAACAACAGAGGGATATTCTGCACAATATCCTTCTTTCAGGATAACATAGACACTTAAAAATTCAGCAAAGCGAAGTCGTTGGATAGTCCTAGGATTAGGCACTCAAAGGCCAAATGTCAGTCCATGAGCATTCTGTCAATCAGGAATCAGAGCTCTAAAATGCAATACTAAAAGAGTAATATTTTTTGAAAAATCAAGCAGGAACAGATCTTGTCTCTGATATGATCCTAACTTGGATTGCCTTGAACTGGATTCCTTCCTTCCTTCCTTCCTTCCTTCCTTCCTTCCTTCCTTCCTTCCTTCCTTCCTTCCCTCCCTCCTTCCTTCCT
>JANHFL010001700.1:342705-363597 GCA_032468155.1 Oxyrhabdium leporinum | reverse complement strand
CCTTCCTTCCTTCCTTCCTTCCTTCCTTCCTTCCTTCCCTCCCTCCTTCCTTCCTTCCTTCCTTCCTTCCTTCCTTCTTTTCAAGCTGCAGAGCCCATTCATACAAATTTGTTAACTTTTGGCAGTTGCCTATTCATAGAACTAGTTATAAGCAAGGCTATCCATTTAAGAGCAGTTACTCCTGAAGTCTTCATTGCAAGCAGTTCTTCAACTGCCAGCTATCTACTGAAACTTCTTCAGAAATCTACACTTTCAGGGGCTCAGAAGACTTTTGTCTTCCATGCTGAAGTGAGGTCTATCCTTCCTTGCACCTAAAGAGGACTATCTGATGTTCCTTCACCTGAGTATGATCAGATACTGAAACCTGGTTTCGGCTATTCTTCCAGGAGGCTCATGTCATCTCACTAATTCCATTCTAAAGATTCTAAGACTTCTGTATCATGGGATATAGCTACCGATTTCTCCGTCAGTCAGTTCTAGGCAGTTCAAGGATGCAATGTCCTGTGGGCTATAGTTCATTCCTTCTCAGATGAAAGCAATACTCTAGCACAAACCTTGTTGTGGTCCAGTCCCTATTTCTCTGCTTTTCTGGCTGTGAATTCCTTTCACATGGGATTCTCTGTAGAGATTAATCAGTTTATTATTAGAACTGCATCTAGTTCAAGCATGCCTCTCACTCACTGGTTGCTTGTTGCTCTCCTTGTGTTAATTCCTTCCAGTTTCTCCCTACTTTCATTTGTTCTAAAGCTATTGACTTCAGCCACAGTATGTCACAAACACATCCCTGTTTATTACAGCCGTGTTTCCAACACAGCCAATTATCCAACTCAGAAAAATCCAAGTATCTGCATGTCCCTGGTTCCCTCCTCCCCACACTCCCCCATTTCTAATCCTGGTCTAGTTGGAAAGCAGCAACAGTTTTATCACCAAAGTAACCATTAAGGAGCTATTTTACTGTGCCAAATCACTAGGGTTTTGTTGTGTCTGGGGTTCTGCCACCATTATCCTATCACACATTACAATACATCTTAACTATTTTTGATCCAGAACAGACACATATTGCTACTTATGTTCCACTTTTCTTCATGCACCTGTTTACAGAAACAAGGCTCTTAAAAAATATTGGGTATTTTGCATGTATTTTGACTTTATACAAAATATATTATTTGGAACTGCAGACACTAATTTCATCCAGAGGGGAATGGATTGGAAACCAGTGTTTTTATCTTTCTGGAAAGGCCAGTTTCTAAATATCCTGTCCTTGGACTGAGCTGGCACTTAGCCAGCATTCACTGGCAATACAGTAACTGTTTTTAGCCTCTTACGCTTAATGCTACCCAATAGGGGAAATGGCCTTAATGAGAAATGCTTTCAACCTTTCCCCATTCATCTACATTCAAAAATAAAGGAGTGATGCTAATACACTTAATAAGAAAAAGGAGTAAAGATTAAAGGCTGATGGATGGTCAGGAGGAGTTTGAAATGTCTGCTATTCATATCAGTGGAGAAAATGGAATGTGAAGTTGACCTTGTTCTTTAGCAGTTAAATCCTGTGTTATGATAAATAGTTTTTCTTCTGAACTTGGGCAGAGTATACATCAATAAATAGCCCACATAAAGGGAGGCGAGCTGGAGTTGTAAGACCTGAAGCTAGCTTCTTCCTCAATCATAAGAACTAATGTGGGAGAGTACTACGCAAGGAAAAGGTCTAACCCTTGATACAATATTTGAAGATGTAGATGAATTTATCTACATCTGCTAACATTCACCATCAATATAACTGAAATAAATGTCATTGTCATCTGTATTACATGGCTGGCAGGAGTCACACTAGGAGTCAAAAATAACTTCATGGCATGGCATCAAGCAATCAAATGTCAACTTTTCTGCACTGTTGCAGCATTACTGCCCCTCTGTCAACATTTTTGATGTCCTCCCCATCCCAGCATCATTGGCAGAACTTGGCAGAACTAAGTGACCATAGTGTGATTCAAAAGAAGGCAGCTTCCTATAATTTCTTTTTAGCATGTTTAGCTAGCTTCCTGAACATTGAAAAATTCTTCCATTGCTATCTGGCAGCAGCACCCTAACTCTGCTCCCTATGGATCTTTGTCACCATGTCATTCAGACCTTTTAATCTATCCTGTTTATCATAAATGAACGTGGTAGTGGTGGTGTCCTTGATGCTCTCTTGGTTGTTTTCTTGCATATTCTCCTTTATCAACAAATGAACCCATGTATGGCTATAACTAAGCCATAGCATAGCAACTAAGATTTAGTGATTAGTCAATCCTTGCAACTATCTGATTTTGGGAGATTAAAAAGTGATGGGGACCATCCACCATATTTAGTTAGTTAGTCCCTGCAGTTTTTAATGGCAAGGTTTTTCAGAAGTGGTTTGTCCTTGTTTGCTTCCTAGTGTTGAGAGACACTGAGGTAAGGCCACCTAATTTGTTGCATAAGGTGGGACTGTAACTCAAAGTTTTCTGGTTTCTATTGTGGTGCCTTAACGTCTACACCAAACTGGCTCTGTCTATGATTACATCACTAGCACAAACTCTTTAAAATGTCTCCAGAGTGTATTTTTCTTGCAATGTATTCCTAATTTAATTGTCTCATCTTATGTCTGCTACAAGTGTAAGGATACGTAGTCAATATATCTGCAAGTTGAAAGTCTTCAGACTGAATTTACTATAAACAATGATCTTATTTTGGACTATAAGAACATATCAAGAGATGATGTGAGTTAATTCAGAAGAATTGTAAAATCCCAGATTGATATTCCTGGGATAGTTCCTTATTAGCCATACAATGTATATTTTACAAATGAGAATACACAAAGCTTTATTTTTTTCAGAACTTGATTTGTCTTTTCAAAAATCACTGTATTGCCTGAAACAAACAAGATCCATACTAATGGGAAGAGAAGACAAAGAAAAAGAATCATGTCCAATATCTAGTTTTTATAGTTTGTAGTTTTATGATTTATTAAACTAAGTTTGTTACCTCCAGCTGAAATCAATCTTGCTGACTTTTCCCTCCAATATGTGAACATGATAAATGTACATATGCTTATGCATATATTTACTCCAACATCTAAGCATGAGTAAATAAATAGCGCTATGTAGGAGTGTATATATACTGTACCTGCCAGAAACCAGATTCCCAAAAAAGGCACAGCAAAAAAAATAAGAATGTGCATATTAATGGAGCAATAAGCAAAATTGATTGTTGGTAAGTAGAGTTACACCTTTATTTACATCTTTAATTGATCTTATCTTCATAAATCAACTCTTAGCAAAGGAGCTGATTGATATAAATCTCTGAAAATTCTCATACTTAAAATTGTATGACATTATCTCAAACATATACTGTGTTTGTCTGGAAATAAGACCCACCCCACAATAAGCCCTAGCCTGATTTTTTGGGATGGGCCTAATATAAGCCCTACCCCAAAAATAAGCCTTGGGGGGATTGGCATGGCTACAATGGGAGGTGGTGAGTGTGCGGGGGACCAACTATGCCTGGTAGCAATGGCAGCCCACTGGCCCCTTGGCACAGCACAAATACCAATAAGTCCAAGCATGGAGGCAGAGGTGGGGGGAGAAGACAGGTGATCCAGGCATGCTGCATGGCCACCTGAGTCATTTGAGGCTCACGGGAGGTTTGCGCGGTAGACAGACAGCAGGTGGAGGCAGAGGTAAAGGCATGACGCAGGTGATCCTGATGTGCAGGTGTTTGTTCAGCACGGCCACAGACAAACCAAGAGATGGTGGGATGGAGTGGGCAGCAGATTCGGATTGCCTCTGCCTCTGCCTGGCTCTGCTGTGCACTTTTTGCTAAGAGGGAGATGAACTTTCATCTGTTTGCAAAAGGGACGCTTTGAAACGGAGCTAATCACTCCATTTCAAACCATCCCCTTTGCAAGCACATGAAGCTTTGAGTTTCTGTCATTTCTCTGTCTGGGCAAAAAGTGTTTGGTCATCTATGGGGTACGTGGGACAGAGTGATATGCTCCATTCTCAGTACCCAATAGGTGACCAAACACTTTTCACCCAGACGGAGAAATGACGGAGACTCAAAGCTTCATGTGCTTGAAAGGGGATGCTCTGCCTCAAAGCATCCCTTTTGCAAGCACACGAAGCTATGTCTCCCTCTGGGCGAAAAGTGTTTGGGAAGCAACCATTGGCCCCGCCCACTCTATCTCATTGTCTGCTTGCCCATGGCCTGAATCGGGCAAGCTCTCAGCATGCCCCAGCCTCCACCCACCCTGCCAGGAGGGCAAAGAGTGCCTGTGAAGCCAGCAGCAGCATGGGCAACTGCTTGGCAGCCAGCACGGTGCCCGCCATGGCTGAGAAGTATCACAGCAGCAGCTGGACCAGCAGGCAGGGTGTGTGGAAGCCAGGGCATGCCGAGAGCTTGGCCCATTGCAGCCGTGGGCAAGCAGACAGGGGGATGGAGAGGGGCCAGCAGTAGCTGCACTCCTAGTTCTATCTGCCTCTGCGCTCACCGCCTCCTACACTTAAAAGCAATAAGACCTCCCCAAAAATAAGCCCAAGTGCTTATTTTCAAGCCCAAAAGAAAATAAGACCGGGTCTTTTTTTCAGGGAAACATGGGTATGTAATATTTACCATCAGAATATTGGCTAGATTATTTCCAGAAAGTAACCAATTCTAATAGAGGAATGAATGTGCATAGGAAGTCATCAATGCCTGGAGCTAGACTTATTATAAATAGGAACTAATTAATTAATAATACTTAATTTCTCTGTTTAGAATGAAGTAAATTTTTTATCTTTCAAGGTTTCAAGGGGTGGCAATTTAACATTGGTGCAAAACTCAAGCCTTGAAAGATAAAAAAACTCACCTCATTCTAAACAGAGAAGTTGTGTGGATGAATAAGTGGCAGGACAGTCCTCAGGGGAAGAAACCGAAGGACATCTTTGTCTGCCTTTTTTCAGAAAACATGTTGTGGGAAACAAAACAAGACAATCCTCATCACCAAAAAGATGGGTGCATTTTTTTTCATCCAGTCAAAGCGACAGAGCCATAACTTTCTATCTGATGGATTTCCTGCCTTATGCAAGAGAAACTGCACACAGTGTGAGAATTTTGGGAGCACTTACCAGGTCCTCCTCTTGATGCCTATGAATCAGCTGCTTGATGTGCCAGACATGCTAACAGAGGCTTGACAGACTACAGCTCTTGGGAAGGCCTAGTTTCTCCTCAGAGGCAGAGCTGGCTCCAGGGAATAGTTGGCAGGTCCAGTTACTTGTTTCTACCCAACAGAGCAAAACCAAGTATTTGTGCTGCTGTGATGTAGCTTGGCCTGAGATGCTTGATCCTCAGTTTCCAAGGTGGGGTTTCAGGGCGGGGGAGGATAAGGCTCATTCAGGGGGCTGATCCTCCCGCTGTGAAAGTGTGTGCATGGGGCGGGAGTCTCAGGAGGCAGGGAGACTGGTGAACAATGAAAACCATTATGTGGGTTTATGCTTTTCCACAGGCATCTTCTGTGGCTGATTATTGGAGAAAAAAGGCCAGCCGTTCACTGTGCTGGGGCAACTCCTCTATGCTTAACTTTTTTGTGTGTTTTCCTCATGCTCATTCATAGGCTCCCCTTGCCTCATGCAAGAGGTGCTGGATCACACTGCGTGTATCAGCTACAGATGGAGTTTTCTATCCAACAAGGAAAAGAAACGTCTTGCTTATCTTTGGAGTGCTGTAAGCACTTATAAAACCAGGAGGAGAAAGAACTAATAATAAAATTAGAGGTTCCCCCCCCTTTACACCCCTGTTGAAATGCATATCCTGTTGCTGATTGCTGCAGTTCATCTGATAAGTTACTTTAATATATTTACTCCGGAAAACCGTGACAGTTTTAAGGCAACCGTATTCAAGCCAACAATGGGCTTCTTATACGTGATGTTGTAAGATATGAAGTAAGTTATAATGTGAATCAGATTTTAAAGAAAAAAATATTGCATGCATAATCTGAA
The DNA here is from genome assembly GCA_032468155.1 of Oxyrhabdium leporinum. Classification (NCBI taxonomy): domain Eukaryota; kingdom Metazoa; phylum Chordata; class Lepidosauria; order Squamata; family Cyclocoridae; genus Oxyrhabdium; species Oxyrhabdium leporinum. The sequence continues at coordinate 357,601 of JANHFL010001700.1, read as the reverse complement.
TCCATTGTTAGAAGGGTAAATTTATGAATGCTTCAAAAAGAAACAGGAATGTGCTGAAATCTAAATTGAACTGTAAGTTAAAAAAAGTGGCAGACCCTTCCTATAGCCCATATCAGAAAGGAACAGACAAAGTAGTTTAGCACCAGGGTTTATGACTGCACCAAGACATGAAATAGTTGGAGCTATTCATACTTTGATGTCTTGACGGCTTTTTATACTTCCCTTGTCACCATGAATGTGCAGCCCCCATTTTATTTATTAGGATTTATACGCTGCCTTTCAAGGCATCATTCATAGTAGTTCCTTCTCCAATTTTTCCCTTTAACAACATCCCTGTGAGTGTCAACACTGAAGCGAACCTGGCTGAAACCATCTTTTTCTGCCTCAAAGTTGCCACAAACTCTGATAGGCAAAAGGGAGGGAGAAAGTAGATAGACTAGCTAACAGTCAAAACAAAAAGTTTTCTTGTGGGAACCAAGCCTGCCAGCTACTTACATTGGACAATGTGACTGGTGACATCTGGGGAGGGAACCATTTGCTCTTAATTAAGCTAAAACCGTGTGAACTTTTAGAGTTGGTTTTCAGTAGATGTGCCAATATGATGTATCCAATAAACATGTTCCATGAGGAATCTACCTGCCTCGGAGTTCTGCTTTTGGCAGATGCATTACTTGAAACACTGTCGTTTAGGTAGGTTGGACTAAGAAAGAATGATGGTCCATAGTATCCCCTGAACTTCACAAAAGGTGGTCTTGAACCTAGGTCTCCCTGATCCTGGTCCAATCCCTTCACAAATACAGCACCTGTACTACATACACCTAGAGAAATGAAACTATGGCTAATAAACCCTGCTTTCTGGCTGTTCCTGATTTTCGATGCCAGAAAATTGAGTTCACTGTAGATTTCTTCTCTTAAGATTTCAATAGCATGCCAGATTGTGCTTTAGATAGTTAAAATTGTGACAAATAAGTATTATTGTTGCTTATCTACTGTACTAAGGAATCAACCAGTCCAGGTTCAGAAGTCAAACTAAACCCAATGGCATATAATTTGTCTATTACCCAATCTTGGGTCTGGGAATTTTATTTCATCTACTATTACCTCTGTATAAGAGAAAGCAGAAATATTCTTTTTTTTCATTAGAATGAAACTAGTGATCAAAATTTAAAGAAAACCTTGGGGAATAAAATATCAAGTTTTCAAATGAAAAAAATTCACACACAAACACACCTGCATGCTTTTCAAAAAAGCAATTGCGTCATGCCACAATCTTATTCTTGACCTTGAAATTTAGAATTAAATAATCAGTGCTTGAATCCTTGCATTCAGAATCATTAATGAGGTGGGTTGCAGCCTCTTGAGAATAGAAATAATATACAAAGAGCACTTACCAAGAGAGAGTTGTTATTTGCACCTATTAATACAAATACAAAGATCCATATTTCATTCCTTGGAAATTCAACAAATTTGTGAAGCTTCTGCTCAGCTACACCCACATGCAGAGCAGCTCATTTCATTCTACTTCAGACAGATAGTGAATACAGATTGTCTGCAGCTTTGTATTTGTAGTTGAGAGAGAATGCTTGCAATGTCTCACATGTTAATGAGAACCCATTAAGGAAATTTAGGGAGGAGTATGTCAGTGCAATGTTACCCAGATCCAGAGTCTTTTAAGCAAATGACTCCATTCACTGGGAGTGCAATATTAAAATAAATTAGCTGTTCTGCATGCCACTGAATATAGATTAATTCTATGTTCTATTTATTATTATATGCTTTTCAAACAATTCTACAAGGAAATAACAGATACTTTGTCATCATAAAACCAAGTACACTATGACACCAAGATGACCGAAATATATAACAGCATTATCTCTGAACCAGCAGATATTTTTAAACTGGGAGTCCTTCTTTTCTCTGAATTAATTATGGGAAGAAATGATATGAGACATCACTTGGCTCAGAATATCACTTTACAGTCTCTATGTCATTAATCTATTTTGATAATAGGATTTTCTTAATATTTCACTGGTGGAAATAGTCATTGTGTTATGTTTTTATTTCCACTTTTGCACAGGAAAACAATACATTGGATTGGTATCTAGTTTGTTACTGGAAGATCAGAAGGAGTCTGGTCTGAAAATTGCAGGCTTGTTGGAGAAGGCTGAAAGGGGCATGGATTCAAAAGATTCAGAATTGACAAAACTGATGAATGATTAACTGGACTTTCTTAAGAAGACCGATGGAGATTGGGGAATGAACATAACTGGAAAACATGTGCTAAGTGGTGTTGCATTTCAATCTGTTAGAGGATTTTTTGAACGACAAATGTTGTGGAGATAACTACAACAGAGACTTATGTTTTGGGGGAATGAGATCCAATTGTTGGGAAACCTACTGGTTAAAATGTTATGAAAAAGCCTTATTATTAAGACACAATCAAGGATATTTGAAGGTGAGGTCAAATTGGTTGTGTAAACAGAGTTGTAGAAGTTCATAAATTCTGGAAGCTGTGTTAATCTCACTGACCTTTATTTTTCAATTATCCCCATTATTAAAATGCTTAAGATAGCTTTTTATTTTTACTGATGCCTTAGAGATGGAGGCTGAAGGTGATTTAAGTGGGGGTTTCTCAAGCCAGCCAGAAAATTTGTGTCTGAATCTAGCAGGGATGTCAAACCGGTGGCCTGCGGACCAGATGCGTCATGCACAGGCCATGCCCACCCAGCTCCGAGAAGGGAAAAAACATTGCAAAACATCACATGACGACAACGTGACGCCGCAAGGTTGACACCCGTGATCAGATTGTAGCATTGTTCAAAATCCTACTTTTGGACTGGAGTTTCCTCGGTATATTCTTGGGAATTTTTTTTAACTAATTGTTGTGTAGACCTCTACAATTTATAGGAAAGAGCACAATTCAAAAATTCTGGAAGCCGCAAGAAAAAGTAGTAAAATAAAAATCATGTTGAGTCTCCTTCCTGTCTCTGTGAGTACACATATACATGAAATTATAGTAAATGATCTGGCAAGTGTGAAGTTCCAAAATGTCATTTGGCATATATGTCTTTCTATTAATAGTCAGGAAAGCACTATAAGAAATAGTTCAAGGGTGACACCAGCCCAGAAAGGCCCTACAAAAACCAACACAGAAGGCTACAGGAGGGAAGGCTAGTGTGTTGTTAAGAGTCTACTCTGGCGTACTGGGTGTTAAAATCAGCAGACCTCCCTTCCTTTTCCTTTGTTTACTATCTTCAAAAGGGAATCAGCCTTGGATCCAGCTTGTCAGGCCTAGGGTTTGCTTTCAAGCGTTAAACAGGTGTGAAGAGCTTGTTTGGTCAGATATGTTATTGCCCCTTGAGAATGGTTGACAGAGTGTGCTTTTGTGAACAGGGGCTGGCTGACCCTTTAGCAAACACAGACAGCTTCTTATGCCCAGAGGGTTTATCAGAAGAGATCTGAGAGAGAAAGGCGGCCAATGGCTTGTTTGACTGACACCCTGGCCAGAGTTATCACCAACATGCCTAGCATTGCAGGGAGGTGTCAGGGCAAGTCTTGGGTCAGGCAAACACCTTGCAGCTGCTGGGATGTTTCCCGGTAGAGTCAAGACAGCCAGCAACAGGCAATATAGTCATCCCTGAGGTCACCACCTGGCCTGTGCTGAAGGAGGCTAGCTGCTAAGGTTTTTTTTTCTGACACTTTTCATTACAATAAGGTGCTAGTCTAAGCATGTTGCCCTATAGGTGCTGTATCTCATGCTATGTGTTTCTTTTTTCTTCTCTCTTCTGAAAAAAGGCAGGCCCTGAGTCCTTATGAATCATCATGTCACAACAAAAGAAATGCAACTTATCAGCAGGGGCTTATGCTGCAATTATTCTCTTGTAATCTGATTTGAGGACTGTTAAGCTTACACCTGACAAATGTTGAAATTGGTAAAGCCCCAGTGTGAATTTGCATCAAGTGAGACTTCAGAAAGCAACATTAAGTAAATTCAAACTAGTTTTGATTTATCGTTCTTTTTTCTTTTTTTAAAAATATCCAGAATGTAGTGTATTGCAGTTTTCAGATTACTTTGAGAGAAGGAAAGCTGGTGCAAAATATGTCAATGTTAGTCTCTAAACTTATGCAAGTCCTACTATATCTTTTTGTCCTTATCTCTTCAATAACTATATATGCAAATGCAAAGTGGTTTTATATGAATCACCTTCTTTGCTGTATTGAACAGTCTGTCCAAAACATTCCATTTGTATTTCACATAATTCGGTTAACATTCCTGAAGTAGAAGGTCTCATATTTTAAGACATGGGTTAGGTGACATTTCTGAGAATTCCTGAGTGATGTCATCTTTCTGTATTCCTATTCCTGTGCAATATTCTTATTAATTAGTTATATCAAATAAAGGATAAGTTGCCATTGCTAACATTTGACTTATTCAAATCTTATAACTTATTCCTCTATGGGAGAATATTTAATTAAAGCAACAGCAGCTAGAAGTATACTAAGGGCTAAAGTGAGAAATAATTGTGGTTCCGTAATAGGGCTATAGGGGATACTGAAAGTGATGGTAGTAACTGGATATTGTAAGTAAAAATGGATTATTTCTATCTGCCCCATCAGGTCCAACAGGAGAGGTATGCTCTTGTTCTTTCCATTAAAGAAAGTCATCTTATGAGACTTTTTCTTCTTAATGATGTTCCTAAAATGATTTTCATATTCCAAAATATATCTCCAAATTGAATAATGTGGCTTTTTTTTCTTTCAAAGGACAAATAAATATGACAAAAAGAAAAGCTACAGAACTACCCTACTGGTTGATATTAATTCATCCTTCCTAACAGTTTTTTAAACATGACTTGTAATAAGGGCAGGAACATGTCGCTTCCTCAGAAAATATTGCCTTAAAGGTGAGGCATCTTCTAGACAAGAGAGTCTCTACTGACTTAAAACAATCCAGTTGAGCTGGATTTTACTCTCAAAACCAAGTCATTTTTGATGCAATTGTTTTCTTCTTGCTGCCACAGCTTTTAAACTCCTTTATCTTTATACAGATTTATTCAGTGGTGTGAGCCCAAGCTTGCTTTATTTGTGCTCTCCAAGAGTTTCTTTTCTGAATTTAATTTGACAAAGTATTTTATTAATATGCCACATGATTGTGGTGATATATAAATCTAATAAAAACATACTTTGTGATGGGCATGCATGGTGCAACCTGGGAGCATGTGCAACCTGGGAGCAGCAGAAGTGGATTAAATAACATATTGGTACATTCATTTCTCTATAATTATGAAAACCATTTAATATGTTGCACATTCTTATTTGTGTAATTTCTTTGACATTAACCATGCATTGTAGCGCAAAGCTAATGGGGAATGCTTAATACATTGAACCCCCCCAAGAGAGATGGGAGGCTGAGAATGGAGAATTTTATCAAGGTTATGTACTGTAATAGAGCCTAAATTTCTCTGCCCTGGACTGTTTAGAAGCTTCAGTTCCTTGCCAACAAAAACAACAGCAGCAACAACAAAGTCAGGGGTAGAAAGAAAGTGTGGCAAAATGGGCAGAGAAAAGAGCAGATGGATGCCCTTTGCAGCAGTTGTTGAGAAACTGGGATGGGAAAAGAGGGAAACATACACTGAAAGAGACTCTTTTTCTCTGTGATGTAACAGCAGTTGGATTCCCCCAGAGCAGGCCAGCAAGATTTATATCAGAGTCATTTAATTAGTTTATTGCAGGCAATTAGCTCCAGCACTTAGGCTGCCCCTCAGGGCAGCTTAAGCAAAGCAGGAAGATAGGGAGTGTTGGCTAGTGCTCAGTGGAAGCTTTGTTTCCCCAAGCAAACTCTAGGTTGAGGAAAATTCTACACTCCCCTTAAAGCAAAGCAGGCTGGAATCAGCAGGTAATCAAAGGAAATATGAATCTGATATGACACTGACTTTTTAAAAATACTTGTGGACTACAGAAATTAATTTTAAAAACAAAAGAGTAATAGCATCAATAAAATAACACATTTGATCTTTTTGAATCACAAGCAATTTTTCTTGGGATTTTTAATTCAGGAAGTGTCTACATAGATTACATGAAGCAAATGTTAACCTGTGCAAATGATAATGCTTTCTTCCTTTACATCTGTGATTAGGTGTTGGTGAATAGGAAAAAGGGACTTCACAATGTTGGCATACTCGTGGCATTTTTTCACCTGTTGCTTATTTGTAGTCTGTGACAGCTAAAAATTTTATGGTACTTTTCTCGCAAATGGTTAATATTAGTGTGTGCTTAAAGGTTTGGTTCCTTAGCATCTGCTATCAATTGTTCAACCTCACAGCTTCATGTTTTATCAAAGTGGCCCCAGTGTAACTTTTGTGTGTGTGTGTGTGCCTTTGGATTTAGTATTGGCAACTGCCTGGAGCTTTCAGAGAGCACTCCCTGCAGTTTTCTTGGCAAGATGTTCAGAAGAAATCTGTTCTTCCCTTCTTCTAAGGGCTGAGAGAGTGATTGACCCATAGTCACCCAAATGGCTTGGTCCTTAAGGCAGGACTAGAACTTAGAGTCTCCTGGTTTCTAGCTTGGTGCCTTAACCACTATGCCAGTCTGGCTATGTAATTGAAGATTCATTTATAATATTTCACACATTGTTTAAAAACTGTAATGCCAAGTCTATGATAAACAGTAGAACTAAAGCTAAACAGGTACAGTATTTTATAATTAAAGCCTTGCATGTGTTATTATTTATCAGTCCAAATTAAGTAAAAATACTGGGCCTTACTGGGTTATAAATGCTAAAATTAGAGCATTTGATCTCTACCTTTTCAAAGGTCCAAGGCAGGAAGTCCTTAGGACCAATGTGATTCTTCCCATTCTTTTTGTTGTTGTTGTTGTTGTTGTTGTTGAACTATCTTTTGCTCTTTCTTCAGTAACAGCTTGAAAAGGACCTTCCATATGCATAGATGTTTCAGTGAGAGTGATTCTCATTGTGGAAGTTCAGCCAAGTGAGGACTGAAGAGAAGAACTTTGCAGATCAAAGTAAGGCCAGGGAGTTGTGGGAGAGGATCTGCCTCCCTTCCTTCTATGCTTCTCAGTTGGGTTGTATGAGTTGGAACTCTGCCACAAGCAGCCAGACAAATTATCCCTGTTGGGGAAATGACACGAGACCACCTACAGTGCTACTTCTTGTGAGCATGTGTCTGCACAGTGCCATCAGTATTCTGAATAACAAGCAGTTCAAGCAGATTGATGGGGCTCCTCAACATATAAAAAAAACCCAACCCTCCTCCTTCACTTCCTAGGGAAATCATAAACTTCACAAATCATAAACTTCCTAATATGTCTAATTTTGTTCCATACCCATTGAATCCTATCTTGGTTCTCCCTTATTTATAGATAATGTTAACAACTATCTGATGGTTGATGATATACGGTAAATTCTGATGCTAAAGCCAAACAAGCCATCTTCAAGGCAAGATCTTTCTCATTTTCTGACTTATTTTAAGTTTTATTTTTCACCTAAGATTTTATTTTATACCACTGGGAGACTGTATTGAGAAAATATTTCCTGAGGAGTGGGAGAGAGGCAAATTTTCTTTTCCTGTCATGGGGATGTTCTTAATAATATCGATTGTCTGTAAAAAGTTTTCTGACCTCAAAACAACTCCATGTTCAGTGCATTCCTTCCCAGCCACAAACCCAGGAAGAATTTCTTCAGGGAAGAAAGATGCTTTCAGCAACAAATTGTCAATAAACCAAAGAAAAAATACTTCTAGTTTCCCCTTTTGACTTCAGTGGAATTGTGTAAGCATGAGACTTTGTTGTTGATAATGATAATGATGATGAAAACGAGAGTGTATTTGTTATTTCAAAGCTTTTTCAGAAATCATATCCATTCAAGTTCCTTATTTTACGATATTACTCTCTACCCTCTCTGTGTGAAGAATATTGTAATTTGTAAAGTCATCAGTATTTGCTTGCCAATTCAAAATCGGGCAGAATTTTTGTTATTAAGTTACAATAATAAAAACATCTCTTTCCTCGAACTGCTAGTTTTTCATCTGAGCTTTTTGCCCCCAGAAAGAAATGTTCAAGATTCACCATTTTACCATCTGTTTACATGCAGAACTGTTTTAGCGGTACTAGTAAAACATAGAATCAACTAGAGTGCATGATAAGCATATTCTAAGTAAAACCTGACATCTGTTTCTTTCTTCAAAAAATAGTTGCTGTTTCATTCCAGTGAATGGGCAAATCATCAGGGCAGGTATCAAATATTTTAAGAATGGGTTTTTAATATATACTAAATGAAAATGCTTAATGAATCCCATGTTTTCATTTTTAAATCTTCTGTTGATTATTTTCATTTTGCTTTTTACAGTCAACGTACATTTAATTTCTAACTAAATCTATTTTTTTAAATTTTACCTTATAATCCTGTACCTGAGGTCTCACATTTGACCCGCTCGTGTTTATACAAGTTACAGCTTACAGAATTTTGTGCCTGATATGGCCTGGATTTTTTTATTTTTATTTGCTAAAGCAGCTACTCTGTATGTATCACTAATATATGGTAGTTTTTCATATTCAATTTTTTTTTACAGATGATAGAAATGATAGGTGGTAGATAGGGAGAGAGAGAGGAGGGAGAGAGGGAGATAGATTCAGACAGACAGATAGATGTATATGTTTATATAGGATACGTGTGTGTGTGTGTGTGTGTTTCTTAGTGTATAGAGAGAGGGAGAAAGAGGAAGAGTGGGAGAAGGGAGGAAGGAGGGAGGGAGGGTTGGAACTGGAAAAGTACAATTTTTGGCAGAAAGATGTGCAAGGATTCCTCCCCCGCCCACTCACCCCGCCCCTGTCTACCACTTCCCTGATTCAAACCATCCTGTTCAAGTTACTTCCACATAGTATATTCTACTACAGCATAGTGGAATTCCAAGCACATTATGAGACTGCTTTTTATTACAAACAATAGCCATGTTATGTGCAATAGAAGAATAATGAAGTGTAACGTATTTTTGATCGTATTACACGGTCTTCTATCTATGACTCTTCTTAACTACCGGTAGCACCAAATGAGAAATCAAAAAGTTAGTTGAGAAATCTGAAGGTAAATGTTTAAAGTCTATGATTTTATTTAAAAGGGTATGATTTATTGGAAATACAGCTGCTCGTCAGTTAAACATCATGTCAATTGATGTGGAAGCTTGCCAATATTTTTTATTGGTAGATATTTCTTAAATACTTAAATACTAAATACTTTTTTTATCATTGTAAATATTTTACACTATTAAATGATCTCTAGTTTCACTGGCAAGACACTTCCAGTCCTGAGATCTGGTTATTAATTTTAATAAAATTTCTAACAATAAAGCAGTCCCAGTTTTATTTCTGCAACTCTGTTATTCCAGAGAGTGGTAAGGGACTGGTATTTTTGCAGTGAAACTAATAAAATTAAACTTCAGTCACAAGCATTCATTGTTGAACAGCTACAAACAATGATTTTTTTGCTCTTGAATCTACTACGTGCTTAGATTTATTCCATAAACCTCTTTACCACAGACTGAGATCAAAACATCCAGATTTGTTTACAAATAGCTCTTGGAAAACACACAGTGTACTGCTTACTGTTTACCATTTTCCTTAACACTTGGTAAATTGTACTTATTTCCTTCATAATGCTGTTGTGAATTTCATGCCAGGTTTCCAAACTATAGGAGTGAGGAGTGAATGACAGAACAAAATAATTAAAAAAAAAAAAACAAGGATGAAAACGCCTTGCTGATACTTCAGAGAGATGGTAAAGTATTTTGGCACTTGGAAAGGCTGTAAAGCCAAAGTAAGGACAGGGATTTTGCCTGCCCTGGACTCCTGCACATACAACAGCAGGAAACAATTTGGCATGGTCCATAATATTTTATTTTTCCCTAACCACTCAATAATTACATTAGAAGTTTTGCAGCTTCAGTAGGGAAACCCTTGGGGAATTACAAAGACAGCAAAGGGAACATGGATCTCACTACTGAACAATGGAAGATCTTGCTAGGTTTGGAGGAGGTGAGAGAAGAATGAGCTTAATTAGATCAGGTGTAAAGGAATGTGTAGCCAATACAGTTATAAAATTGCTAGGACAAATGCACATGTTGTGTCATTTCCATTTAAAATCCTAAAATCCAGATCTGTCTGCAAAGCAATGATTGCAAGAAATGAAAAGTTAAGTTTTACCCGTAAAATGATGGGAGATCAAAAGAAATTGAATATCACACACACACACGCACACGCGCGCGCGCGCACACACACACACACACTGAAGGTCAAGGTAATCACAACATAATGAACACTTAAACGGCAAAAAGAAGGAAAAAAATCCCCAGAATTTTAATATCTTAAAGCTACAGCAATGTGTTACTGGAAATACTGAATTCATTTATTCCATTTATTTAATCTGACACTCCATCCATTTTTTTCATTAGTTTGTCATGCTTGTAGCATTGTGATTCTTTTACTAGACCTGCTATCAAAAGCTGTTTACAGGATATGATTTGTGAACTAGATGGTGCATGTAAGCTTTAGTGTCCTACAGATGAATTTTGAATTCAGCTACCATAATCCCTGGCTATACAAAGGAAACCAGTGTAGGAAGACAAATTAGGATAGAGCTAAAATAAAGTTAACTGGATTTCCAATAATGGTTGTTTTCCTTATTATTTAGACATAAAATACTGTAGTACACTTCATCACTAGAAAAAAAACAAATGTCACTGTGTGCACTGGATAAAAATAGTAGAATAGTAACCATAGAGATACTTCCTCGATAGCCCTCTAGAGGAAAATCTAATTTTGGAGTAGTGTGGGACACTTTTATGAGGAACACAAATTTTACTCAGCAAGTGAGAAGGAGGATCCGAAATGGATTGGGGTATTATGGTGAGGTGAGGATTCTTTCTATAAATTGCAGTAATTTTAAAAAACCTGACATATAATATGGGGGTATCAGACAAATAACACAAGATACAAGCCTTGTTAAATTACAGGTGATAATTTATTTACTTCTAAGCTTCCTGTTTTGTACACTTAATATCTTCACGGTGCTGGTGCTTTTATTTACATTCTGATTCCCAATTATCCAACTATCAGTATAACTTTCCAATTTGCATTCCTTTCCAAATTTCAAGCTAATGCCATAGATTTCTGCAGTTATAAGGTTAGAAAGAATGTAACATTTCTGTAGTCTGAGGTATGTACTCAGTGATATCTAAACACCATAACAGACACTGTATTTCGTTTAGTATTCTATCAGCAGAAATCGGGATGAGCATAAGGTACTTCACCAGAGATACCTATGATAGATATAAAGATAGATAACAATCGGATAAGATTGTACACAGTGGAGAAAGGTAATAATCATCATCAGATATTTGCTAACCTATACAAAAGAGATTTTAGCTCAGTGTAATAAGCACATTTTTTTCAATCTGGTGTTTATTTTGAAAGATAACCTCTATACTTTCCAGCTTCCAGTCAATCATTTACTTATGATTATAAACTCAAACTCTATAAATACAGTATGCTTGATACTAATGATAATGTCCCATACTCAAAAGATGCCCCACCAGCAATACAGCACTATCTGAATGCAGATTATACTGCTATTATTATTCTTGCTGATTATAACTTAAATAGTATTTTCAATCTGCAAAAATATTTACTGTACATTGTTTGGCTGTATTTAATACCAACACTATCATAATTTACTACCAGACTACTAATGGACTCTATGTTCAGATCACTGTTAAAATAATCATGGTTTATTAAACACAAAAGGAGATCATTTTTCTACATACTGTGGTACATATATATGGTTTCATAGATCCTGATTTATGAGATTTAAAGTCATCTAGGAAATACTGTACTGTGGATTAGCTCACACTTAAATTCAGGCTTTGATGCATTTTTTTTGTTCTGTAGTTGGTTGCATGCGATAAATACTGAATTTCACCAATCATTTCTCTCAAACTGAAACAAAATGATAGGAAATGTATATTACCTTATTCAGAAAAGAAACTCAAATTCTGTTATATGTTGTCTTAGTGTTTCTGACATTAACATTAGTGTATTGTCACTCTAGCTGTCTAAGCAATCCGTTGACCCCAGGCAGCTTCTTGTGAGTTGCATCTAGTCCTAAATTTTCTTTCTCATCTACCTACCGCCACCTTGAAACTGCAAATGGCTTCCCCATCTCACAATGAATGTTGGCCAGAATGAACAAGACCTCACATTAGAAGCAGTTATGTGCTACTCATAGCTCTGCTTAAGTGAAAACAAATATAGTTTTAATAGTATACAATTTAAATACAATTGTCCATATGTGACATGGAAACCTTCTTTCAATAAATTTTCTTCCTCACCCCATTTCCTCATTGTATCCTACATAGTTTGGGATGCAATGTAAAGGACTCTAAGAGGACATTTTTATCGATTGTTTGCAAGCTGCCTAGAATCACCTTTGGTGAGATTGGCAGCGTGGAAATTTAATACATAAATATCTGGCAGACTTTCAAAATTACATGTAGTTGGCAATACCCTGGCAAATGATATACACATTAAGTGTTCTTATAACTTTGGTTAAGCATTTGAGCTTGTGCTAAATGTTGAAGACCATTAGTTATCTCTGCCTCTCATCCACCACCCTTATTTTACTCAGGCTCTCTATTTCCTATTTCAACTAATGTTTCTATTTTAAATGTTAGTCCTAGAGATGTAAGAAAGAAGTAATTGTTGATCTTTGGGATCCAAAGTAGTGGAGATATATTCACCCTCCATCATTGTTTCACCACTGAACTGTGGACACTGCATCCATTATTTTGGAGAGACACTGTAGAAGTCAGCACATTTTGAAGAATAGCACAATTTTGGCAGGGACAGAAAAACAGTTTCCTAAGTTAATAAAATATGAGTTCAGGAATCGTTCAAGAAACTCATCTGTTTATTGATAAAGCAGACTGGATAACTAGAGGACAGAGCCCAAAATATTTCTCTGAAATGAAATTTACCATTTTAAGATTGATAAAGAACATGACAATACGAAGAACTGGTAATACAAAGAGATAAACACACAGCCTCTCTAGACCATCTTGAGAAATACTGGGTTGTGGCAGGCATTTAGAAATATTACCTCACATATTGTTAAGCATAGCTGGAAAACAGAAACATCACTCCTTATTTCCTAACCTAACCTAAACTGATCACTATTTCCTTCTGCTCGGTTGTTAATTGATGTACATTTACAGATGGAATAAAAGGTATCTGGCAAAGACAATATGTTTCTATTTACCAATGTGTAATATCCAAAGAACAGTCAGAAAACTTTTACATAATCGATAGCACTTCTAAGAGTTTCAGTTATTCAAGTGAAAAGAATCTGAAAGAATCTTTTTATCTATTTTGTCCCATCCAGATAAATTATAGGCCAAAGTGCTCTGTGATGATTCTTACTTTAGAAATATATTTTGACTTTATTGACATATGCTGATAAACTGAGCTTCACTGACCATCATCATTACCTAATCTGACTGAATAGGTAAGACATAGTTTCATTAATAATACAATCTTAACACTGACCAGCATTCAGAAATTAGAATTTCTAGGTCCTAAAAGGATATGTTTTCATTCAAAACCAAATTTATTCTTCTGGATTTCTAAGTCAGCTACTATAAATATTCTATTTGCATTGCAGAATCAAACCGAGGATCACCTTATATATCAGTCTCATATAACATTCTGGAGAAATAATGTGAATATATTTATAAGAGACCCAGATTTTGAAAACCCCAGAAAGTAGTAATTATTCTTGCATTAAACCTCTCCAGGGTACTGCATCCCTAATTTAACCTAGCAATTAGTATTGATGAATTGAAATGTTCCTGGGAAATTGGTGATAATTGTTGTCTCATTTTATTAGCTATATTAATAGCCATTCTTAGGCAAATCTGGTACTTCATTTGGAATAAAAACATTCCAGCTCCTTGAGTCACCACTGAGATAGAAAAGGATCGAACAGAAGGCTCACGCAGTTACACATCATTTCTTATTTCAAATGTGGTATGGGGCACAAAAGGAGTAAATAATATCAGTCTCTGAGCCCATGCCTTATCAATGATAATTTTAAAAACAAGTAGCTCAGATTAACAGCTTCTGAATCCCACCTGCTGGTTCAGGGTATTTTTCTCCTTAATAGGCTTCTGGTTTCCCCAAATCCTACACCCCCCAGGAACCACCCCTTTCTGGGCGACCATTCATAAGTCCCAGGATCACACTGGTATAAGAAAAAGTCCCTGGAGAGTCCATCCTGTGATTTAAAGGACAATCTGTCAGCAAGTCTGTTTTAGTACAAATGCCTGCCTTGTGACGAAGGGAAGAGCTGGGACTTCCTGCAAGCTTGACATCCGAGGGGAGGATGATCTGCACAATACATTCCAGCTAATGCATGAAATGACCTGTTGGTCACAGAAAGCCCGAACTGTTCAATGGCCTCCTGTAGGGACTCATCCAAATCTGTCATTAGGCTGCCATTCTGATATACTTCTTTTTAGCATCTAGGTCCCCTACTGAGCTTTTTCGTGAAACGGAAGCAAGGCTGTGTGATCAGGCTCTTCTCCTAGTATTACAGGCAACAAGCAACTTTGAATATTGCAATAATTTTACAATTCATTTGGACTTTGGGTGCATTAATGGAGAGTGATTTTAAAATCATTTTAGAGCTTGTGTTACATAAAAATAAGACATAGTGATGAACAATTCAGCCTTGAGGAGCTCAACTCACATGCAAAAATAAGAAAGAAAAAAGAAGGAAGGAAGGAAGGAAGGAAGGAAGGAAGGAAGGAAGGAAGGAAGGAAGGAAGGAAGGAAG